>VZRN01001245.1:55645-97193 GCA_013397935.1 Dasyornis broadbenti
AAAAAAAAAAAAAAGGTTTCAAATACATTATCTTTATTGTAGGGCTCCTGAATAGCTAGGTTCACAGGGGAAAGAGTGAAGAGATTTAAATAAATTAAGTGAGCAGAAACTATTACAGTGGTTTCTAATTGTTCTTAAAGTCTTCTACATCCTACTGTAATGAGCACATCTGACACTCAGGACGTAGCTGCTGCTCTTTGGAGGACAGTACATTTCGGACAATTGCCCTCTGGATGGAATATTGAAACAACTAGTCCTGAAACAGCTCAGTGTTAAAGGCATCACACTGACCAGATAAACCTTCATGTTTTCAAAGAAGTCACTGTGTTCTTAAGTTGCTGAAGCATGCACTTACAGTTTTTATAACAGGACATGCCCTTTTTTGGTTCTATCAGCTTTAGAGAGCCCATGTCTTTCATTTCTATTGTTGCAGCTGTTTGACTAAAATGCATAGAATCATAGAACTGGTTAGTTTGGAAAATACTTTTCAAAACACTGAGTCCAGCTGTTAACCCCATGTCGTGGTTTAGGAATGGTACTCCCCAATTTAGTGTTCCCACTGAGACTCTCCAAGCCACGTGCCACTCATGGGTGGCTCGAGAGGAGAATTGGAGGCAATTTACAAAAGGTAAAGATCACCAGTTAGATAATAACGATTTACTGGAAACAGCAAAGAGATAAGAAAATGAATACTAACAGCAAGATGATTAATAACGAAAGTGTACAGAAGTGTGATATAGAATAACCTCCGGGTCTTGGCCATGCCCCCTCCTGGCTGCTGCAAAAATTAATCCTGTCCTGGCCAGAACCAGGACAACCCAGCACTGCCAAGTGCGCCACTAGACCATGTCCCTAAGTGCCATAACTACGCTTATTTTAAAAACCTCCAGTGATGGTTACTCAATCACTTCCCCAGGCAGCTTATTCCGATGCTTGACAACCCTTTCCATAATGAAATTTTTCTTAAATTTCTTTTCAGTCTGAACCTCCCTTGGCACAATTTGAGGCCATTTCCTCTTGTCCCATCTCTTGTCACCAATCCCCACCTTGCTACAACCTCCTTTCAGGTAGTTGTAGAGAGTGATCCCCTCTCTCCCCTGAGAGGTCTCCCCTGAGCCTTTTTTTCTCCAGGATAAACAACCCCAGCTCCCTCAGCTGCTCCTCATCAAGCCTGTTCTCCAGACCCTTCACCAGTTCCACTGCCCTTCCCCAGATGCACTCCAGCACCTCAATGTCCTTGTAGTGACAAGATGAAAACTGAACACAGGATTCAAGGTGTGGCCTCACCAGTGCCAAGCACAGGGGGCAATCCCTGCCCTGGTCCTGCTGGCCACACTACTGCTGATACAGGCCAGGATTCCACTGGCCTTCTTGGCCAGCTGCGCATACACTGGCTCATGTTCAGCTGCTGTTCATCAACGTCCCCAGGTCCTTTTCTGCCAGGCAGCTTTCCAGCTGTTCTTCCCCAAGACTGTAGCACTGCATGGGGCTGTTAAGACCCAAGTGCAGGACTTGGCACTTGCCTTTATTGAACCTCGTATGATTTCCCTCAACCCATCAATCCAGCCTATCCAGGTCCCTCTGCACAGCTTTCCTACTCTCCAGCAGATGAATACCAAAAAAACCAACTTGGTGTTCATCTGCAAACTGGCTGAGCATGCCCTTTATGTCCTCATCCAGATTATTGACAAAGATATTCAAGAGGACTGGCCCCAACACTGAGCCCTTTTACTCAACCCCAACACTGGCTGCCAATCTAAAGAAGTAACAGAAAAAAACCTTTCCCAATTAAAGTCACTTGGTGGATAAGCAGCTATACAGATTATCAAGCATTAAAACCAGCATTTGAGAAATGCAGAGTTGGCCTTATTAACCTTAGAGAATGGTAGGTATCTGTGGGTGAAAATATTATCTCAATGAAATAACAAAAGTTTGGGTTTAACTTCGAGTGATTTTCCATTAAGCATTTCACCTCAGCATTTTTCCTTCAGTGACCAGGTAGAGCACTGGCAAAGATCACCTCTTTACCTCCAGAACAGTTTCAGCCTTTTTCTTTGGAAGCACTCCCTCTTGCAATGAGCCTGGAATGCAGGTGGGTGCTGCTGAGCTGAACTTCAACTTCAGGGACAGTCGGAGCAGTCACATAGGAAGGAGAAATGCAGATTCAGGTCTGTTTTGCTGTTCTCCCATGTCCCTAGATCTAGCTTATTAACAATCCCTCTGAGTTCTCTCCCTATAAAAATTTCAAGCAGTGTTTCATGTTATAGCATTTTGTTATTGTGCATGAGGATAAGTTGCACAATATGGCAAAGTCAAAAAAAGCTCCCTCTCTTCCTTACCCCTCCCAGCAGCTTTTCTATCTGCAGAAAGGGGAGGGGAGGTGGAGGCTGCTCCCCATCCTTGCTCTTGTTTTGCCCTCAACCTCCCATAAGCTACTGACAAATATCAGATTGCTGGCTCAGCTGGAGCATTCACTAAACAAGAGATAAGGATTACTGATATAGGAACTCTAAACCCATCATCAAAATGTGTATAATTGCAGGAGAAACCAGCTGTCCATAACGTGGAGGTCTCAGATGAGTTTTGCCCACAGCCTGGGGCTTTTGCTTTCACCTCCCCCTTTCACTTGTTCAAAGAGAAGAAAAAAATCCACCTTTAGGTCAATTAGTGGGGTAGTCTGTCTCCAAGTAAGAGAGCAAGCATCTGCCAATTAACTACATAAAGACAAGTACAAAATCCCAGATTTTGAAAGGCTTTCAAAGGTGATGCTTCTGGTACAAGACTTGCCTTGCTACCTACTTCTGCAGATAGTACAAAGCACTTCATCTTTTTCCCTCTGCTCTCTAGTTTGGTTTATCTGAGGTCTACCAGACACACATGCTTACAAGGAACTTTTCATCAGAAGCAGGGCTTTTGCCAGGATACACAAATACATGAGCAGGCATAAGCTACCTGTCCCCCAATATTGCCTCATTGCACTATTCCTCTTTTCATGATCTACTTTGCTTTCTTTGCACCCAACAGTGACCTAAACTGCTCAGCTATGAGATCTGGACTAGTATTTCCAGCAACTCATAAAAGCCAGAGTCAGGCAATAGGCCCTGTGCTTTGACATGTCAGAAGTGCTTGATCTCAGTAGCACGCCAGCCTGCCTATGAGTAACAAGGAGTCATTTTTCATATACTTTCACAGAAAGGAGGATAAATGGAGGTTCACGCCTGATAAAGCAGCCATCTCAGCCTGTGATTGAGTCATGACGGCTTCTTCAACCATGATAGCATGGTATTAAGGAATTCTATTTCTATGCCCCTCTATTTTCCCTCTGCAGTTTCATTTTACATTTTAAGCTCAGAGTTTTATTGGGTTTTATTTCTTCAGCCATTATAAAAACTATGGATCATTTGTACCTCTTGAAATTCCCAATGACCGGTACAGTCTGTCCTGATTGATGTTGACTTTAGTTGTTTTGTAGAAACTAAGTAAATGACAGACTATGAACAGAAAGAAGTAATTAAAGAGGACAGAGAGCCTGAAGGCTGCAAAGGTGGCCACTA
The DNA here is from genome assembly GCA_013397935.1 of Dasyornis broadbenti. Classification (NCBI taxonomy): domain Eukaryota; kingdom Metazoa; phylum Chordata; class Aves; order Passeriformes; family Dasyornithidae; genus Dasyornis; species Dasyornis broadbenti. Next base: position 59,200 of record VZRN01001245.1, read on the forward strand.
ATGAAAATTAAATCTCCAGGTTAAAATACATGGATGGAAGTTTGTCGTAAACAGCAGGTTTATGCACAATTCAAATAAGGCGTTAACAGACCACCAGTGCTATTAGTGAATTAATTATTCATTAATTATTTCATTAATTATTATTAATTACTGAAATTTATTTCACCCCAACTCATCTGAAGAAAAGAAAATGTCATTTCTGGCCAACATTTCATCCTTAAGGCACTCAAAGCAGCGACAGACTGACAGAGCTGTGGTGAAGGTAAATGAAGAGCAGAAAGTCATCCAGCAGCAGACAATGTTCTCACACTGTATTGTATGCATCCATCATATGGCAGGATAAGAAATGAAAAAGCAACTTCCTGTTCTTGTGAACGAAAATAGACATTTGAGTTTGGGTGTTACAGCTGTAGTGCTCCCCCACTCTCAGCTCTGTGCCTTTTTTACCCATACCACCCACAACACTCGGAACAGCTTCCAATTTCCTTTTTACCTAACGACCTAAATCTCCACAGAACCTATTTTCCCCTTGAATCCTTCCTACATCTGCCAGATTTGGCCTAGTGTCTTTGCACTATTTCACAGCCAGAAACATCATCCTGGCACTGGTAAACTACCTGAAAGAGGGCTGTATTTCCTCACATAAACCACAATGTGCATTTATGCAGTGCTGTATGCAGTGGGAATCTTGAGGATGACTTCCTGCATTCCTATAGCATGCACTCTCTAGATTTCATTACAAAGAGCCCTAATCCTCACACAGTCATGCCTAAATCTGGCTGCTGCTACATTTATGACACCAGCATGGTGATGAAGCAGCTGTATGGGGGGAGTCCAAAAAAGTGCAGCAAGCTTCTTTTCTGCTCAACATGCATTTTGTCTCCCTCACACTTACATTACTTGCAGAAAAGCAAATAATTCATGGTCTCAAATATATATATGTTAATTTTGCTGTTAATGTTATTATTAATGTTTAATTAGTCTTTGCTCTGAAGATGAAAAACAGTGAAGCACATAAGTTAGGCTCCTGCAATTACTGTGATTGCACTCACAAAACCAGCTAATTGCACTTGCAAATTACAACTTAGCTATTTGCACATGTACTTCTGCAGTCTGCCGGCACCACCACAATAACTGTGGAGAAAGCCTGGAAAAAAAATAGGGTGAATTATAGTAATTCTGTGGATGGTTATTGGGTCTTTGTTTCCCTTCACACACACACACACTAGGATTTTCTGATTCTGTTGGCATGGCATGAGGGTTTTCAGACGACCGCATCCCGTGATGCATGTGAGCCCCAGGAGGTGCTGTTGTGGGGTCCCTCAGCCAAAATAAGCAGAGAGGTCTCCAGGTGAGGTGGTGGGCATGGGCCTTCTCGCCCCACTGTGTCAGCCCTAAGGGGAATTGCTTCTTCCCCTCCAGATGTGAAGTCCAGCAGGCTCATCTCCTCTGTGGCGCATCCACACTCAGGAAAGGCTGCTGGCCCTCGGCCTCTGCTTTCAGTGTTCAACTGTTTTCTAACACTGTGGTGGCCCAAAAGCTGGGTGTGGGAATGAGCTTCAAAGCTCTCAGGCATGACTTCTGCAGAACTCATATCTTGGGCTAAATGACTGTTGTAAAATGGCCTTTTTGGGATATTGATATACACTTTCCAATAGGACACAGCATGCTCAGAAACTCCACCGTGTCCTTTAGGAAGGTGGTGACACCAAGGTAGCTTTGGACCTTTACCTCTTTCATCTCACCATGCCCTCAGGAGGAATTGAGCATTGGTACAGTGCACAGGTAGCACACCTAATTACTCAGAGCCCCCCGGTGTCTCCATCTGGCAACACCTGAACCTTTCACAGCAATGCAGAAAGGACCGGACTCATCACTAGCCTGAAGCAGAGATGAAGAGAGTTTGCAGTGTCTCTGTGGCACAATTAATTTATATTTGACCACCTATTTGACAGGATATTAATAAAAGTGTCAATGGTTGTTAATTTTTGCTGATGGTTCCTCATGGAATGCACATTATTGGGATGTCTGAAGGTAGCAGGAACAAAAGGATTGATCAAAACCCTTTTTTTCTGAGGAATGGATTTCAGTATGTCTGTTTTGCAGCAGTCATGTTATTTAACAACAGCAGGGCCTTTGAATCCTTTCCCCTCCCCCTTACAAAATTAAACATTTGCTTGTTTTTCTAATCTTGCTATAGACAGCCTCCATGGGTCACGCACAGAATTGAGGACATGATATTAAAATCAATCTGTCCCGCATACTCATTTAAACGGAGAGGAAAAAACAACGCCACAGAGCAGAACTGCAGGACTGGAATAAAAACCAATAAAGTGCCCCCTCTCTAATTTCTCTGAAGGTCTTTCTAGAGTTTTATTCCCAACGGTCCTCCTTAGATGCCTCGGTTTGCCTGCAGAAACACTTGATATTTCTGTAGTGCAAATCAAAGTGAATTAAACATTAAAGCACTGTGATAGCATAGCAGATCTGCTATAGGAGACAAACTGGTTAATGTGGCACTGAAGTTTATGAAGCAGTGGACTGGACTTTCCCTCCCCTTCTTCTCCTTCTTCAGATGTATTTACTTATTTATTAGTTCATTCACGCATCCTTCAGTGCAAAGCAGCAAAATCCTTTTCCAGTATAACTCTCTAGCTACATTGGTCCGGCACTTCGAATTTTCTGCATGTGGCATGACACAGTTCCATAAACACAAGCTGTGGAACACACTGCATTCTGATGTGTCCTCACAAATGGTGCTTTCCAATACTTCCTCATTAAAAGGCAACACATTAACTGAAGGATCCCAAACACTACTCAGAAGAGGAACGCCTCTTCCTTTAATGGAAGGCTAAGAGATGCATAAACACCCACTGCTTCAACATCAGTACCACCAATCTTCTTCCATTCCAGGATATAAAAGGCATCAAAGTGATGCCTTATTCTCAGGCGAGGCCCTGGAGCACCTTGTACTGACTCCCATTCTCTCATGTGACTCACAATGGAGCTGGCAAGCTGACCAGAGACAACAAGTTGTTTTCTGCAGTCAGCTTTTTGCCTGGCTCCTTCTCCCCCTTTCTTGACCAAAGACACTTCCAGATTGCTTTCCCCTGGCCCCTTGGCCAGCCCTGCAAGATTCTAAAATGAGAGAGAAGCAAGGACCTGTAAACATCAAGGGGAGCCGGCACTCACCCAGGCACCAAAGGGTCCACAGTGACTCCACACTCAGGTGTAGTGAAGAAGGGTTTGGCATCAGCACACACACAACCACAATCTGCACACAACCACAGCAAAAGCTGGAGTTTCCAGAAAGAAATGAAAGAAGTAATTCAGAGGAGCACACTGGAGAGCTAGCAAAGAGAAATAATTCTTAAGGCCAACTAAAGGGAGAGACTCTAGCCAGGGCCTTGACTTGTATACAGTAGAAATCTGCACTTCAATTAAGCCCAGAGGAAGTTTATCTACTGGGGCTGAATAATGAAACCATCATTCAAAATGATTTCATGTAACTTTTGCGGTTGGTTGTGGTTTTTTTCTTTTCAAGAGAGAAGCTGCAAGGCAGTTTAAAGCTCAACTGCATTAAGGTTCATGGGGGTTAGGTCATCTGGAGAAGCTCTGATTCCCTCTGGGCATTTTAATGATTCTGACTCCCCTCCCACACATTTCTGTCTCTCTCTCAGCATGTCACATCCATGGCTATCAAGCCCTGAGCAGCAAATGCTGGGCAGGTGAACATCACTCACATTCCGTCCTTATTCTATTTAGAAATATTTAGCAGGTTATCTAAAGATGCTTTTGATTAACTATCATGTTGGACAAAAAGTTCAAAGCCTCCTTCAGCACCGGTGATCTCATTCCTTGCCCTGTTTTCAAACTGCAGACCTTAATTTCACAGCTAACTTTACTTCAGAAGGATGATTTTGCATCATCAGAGAGATTGCTCTACATCTCTATTATGGTCTTCCCTGCAATGCAAAGAGGAGATGCAACATCTGTATGTATGTATCTGTACATGTGTATATTTGTATCTGGGTCATCACCTGTTGAACACCTCAGTCAAATAACATTCAGCCATGTTCCTGAAGAGAGGGCAGAGTACTCATACACAGATTCCCACTGTCACTAGGAACAGACCTAGCACATACTATTTTTGGAAATAATACTTCCACATTGGAAAGGAGAGCTGGAAAGGACATAGGAATAGGTGAACATCCCAGTTGAGTGTTTCTTTTTATTTGAAGAGATAAACATACAGAATCCCACTGGAAGCAAGCCAAAAAGCTCATAAATAACCTTGATCAGAAACTGGCAGATCGGGTTTCTTTTCCCCCCTGTAGTTATAATTATTATTTTGAGGACAAAGTCTTGGGGAACATTGAGGAAAAGAAACATCAAATGTGTTGTTGTAATGATAGTGATGTGAAAACAGGATGAAATGTTATATCTTAAGTTCATCTATTCTCTTTCAAATATTCTGTATGCATTGTCCCTCTATCTTCACTTTTTTTGAGAGCACGGCCACAGCAAGTACATGCTATCAGTCATTTATTAAAATCCTTAGCTTCTTCTGCTCTGATTTCTGACTATAAATATGACTGTGCCCAGGCAAGATGAATGGGTACATCAATGATTTAAACAAGTGCTTCTTTGATTGATAAGCAGCTTAAAAGGCCTTTGCTGCCTACTTATTTTGATTTACATTAAGTGCCCAAACTCCTCACTAGCATCAGACCCTCTTTGACCCAGGTATTAGCCAATATCAGTGAAAAGACTACCCCTCCCCTAAGAGTTTCATAATCTAAACACTCATGAAAAGTTGAGATACAAAGGAGCGAACCAGCCTGCTTGCCACCCAGAGCAGGCTACTGGCCAGGCACGGAATATATTCCATACCTCCTGTCTCTCAGCAGGGATGGTGGCACCTTGCCACATTGCTGCAAACTCTGCAATAGCTTTCACCAACACTGCTTGTGATTCATGTTGACCCAGTGAAGCTGGCTCTTCTCCACTACATATGAGAAGCTGGAGGTCTATTAAAAACTTACTGTTTCTTTCTCCCTTTCACTGGCTGGCATTATCCCTCAAGAGAGGTCCTGCAACTAACAAAAAATATATATTACTTGCTTAAACAGAGGATACAAGAATATAGACAAGTGTATGTATAGAGATTTGAGGAGAGCTTGTTTAAGGTTATCAATCTAGTCATTTAACTTTAATTTTGAAGTATTCCCTCCAAATGAAGGTTTTTATTGACAGGAAATGTTTGGCTTTTTCCCCCTGAAAATCAATTCTGAGAAAAGCCTGTATACACCTCTGGCAAACTACTGATTTAGAGAGCAACAAGGGGATAATAATGATCTGACACCACCCTCTCTCAAGAAAAAACAATAAAAAAGCAAGTAACTTGATTCCCCAAGACACCGATGTGTGTAGTGTGGTTAGTCCCCTTTTTTCACCCTTGTAATCACTGCACTTCTCAACGGAGTCAAGGACATGAATTTTTACTAAGAACATTTCAAAAAGCCACCTGATGTCCTATCCTTCTGAAGGGCAGCAGCTCCCCGCACACTTGAAATTTCTGCTGAAGTTCAATTCCAGTGAAATGTTTACGTGCCATTTATATCCCTGCACTGAACCTACCTCTTTTTTCCCCTCAAGTAGCACCCCAGGTTTCATCCTCTTTCCTTACTGTGTTCTTCTTCCCTTCCATCGTTAGCATCCTAACCTGTCACACAAGGCCCAAATAACACCCAGCTGTGTTCATCTGCAGCAGGGATGCTTTGTGACATGTTAGAGCATATGTAGTTGAACAGAACTAGATGGAACTATACTTTTGCTATAACATCACATAGGTGACTTCCATAGGCCAAAGCACTCCATATGTAAATGGTGGAAAAGCACCAAGAACAATTTAGGCCCACCTTTATCTCAGACAGGATCTGTTTTGCAGTGTAGTTGTAGCATGAGTTTTAGATTTCTTACCCTGTTTATCTTCAGGAATTATCCAGCTGTAAGAAATTCTGTACTGGGAAAATCTAGCTTAACAATGGATCACATGAAAGCATCTGGTAAATACAGCAAAGGCCACATTTTGTTGTCAGTAGTTCAGAACTCAGTGCGGAGGGACAGAAGCACCAGAAGCCTCATTTAAACTGCCGTCTAGATGAAACTCCTCAGGCTTATTAAGCATGAGCATAACTGTGACAAAAAGACAAAGCATGCTCCATATTACAGAATTATATGAACTAATGGAAATTACTTTAGAATCACAGTGTCATAGAATGGGACCTTAAAGAACAACCAGTTTCAATCCCCCCTGCCATGGGCAGAGACACCTTCCAATTGACCAGGTTGCTCAAAGCCCCATCCATTCTGGCCTTCAACATTTCCAGGGATGGGGCATTCACAGCTTCTCTGGACAACCTGTTCCAGTAAATCACCATCCATATAGGAAATAATTTTTTCCTAATAGCTAATCTAAATTTACCCTTTGTCCTATCACTACATACTCTTGTAAAAAGTCCCTCTCCAGCTCTCTTGCAGACCTCTCCTAGGTACTAGAAAGTGTTATACGGTCTCCTCAGAGCCTTTTCCTCCTCTCCCCTCCTCTCCCCTCCTCTCCCCTCCTCTCCCCTCCTCTCCCCTCCTCCAGGATCTCTCAGTCTAATCTTCATAGGAGAGGTGCCCCAGCACTATGATCATTTTCGTCGTCCTCCTCTCTGCTCATTTCAACATGTCCATGTACTTTGCAGGAGTGATGATAGAACTGTTTGTTCCATTGACAGAGTCTTTGTCAGCATAGGTTTCAAATGCTGCAACTCACATTTAAAAATACAAACAAAACCATAAAAGGCACTAGAAACACAGGGACCACTATGACAGGGTTTTATGATTATAATGAGAAACAGGAAATACTTTCATAGGCACAAATCTGGGAAACACTGAAGGGAGAACTTTAAACTATATGCACATACTTTCCAGGGATACAGACCTTTTAAAAGCACGTTTCTAGCATTCTGTTATCGAAAACCTTTTAAAATATTCAGACATGATTAGATCAAACATTTCCCTACAAAGACCAATGAATGAGGTATGGCATTTCAGCTGTCTGAAAGACATGACTGCAGAGTGAAGCCTAGGGGAGGAGAAGAGACTTTAAGCTTCACTGACATGTACTCCATATAAAAGGCATGCTAGGCAGACTTTTTGGGTCAGTGGTAATCAGCAAGAACATTAAAGACTAGATGTACTGTAACCATGGAAAAAAATCTATTTATTCTCTAATAGCAGAAGCAGTCACAATGGTTATGGTGAGCAGCCAAGTGAGGGGCCACTTACTCTCCAGCCGAGTCCTACTGAAGCCAATGGTGCTACAACAACTACACCAGCGCTGAAGTCAGCTTGTCAGAGCCCCAAGACACCACTATGCTCCTAAGCTGCATAGGCACACTCTGGTTTGGCACCACCTGGTTAGGAGACAGCTTCAGCAGAGACAGATCTAACGAAAATGTTCCTCCCCACCAAAAGCATGTCAGTGAATGCAAAAGGGCACTGATGATCAGCATTGAACAAATGCGTCACCAGCCCCCTGACTCACACACTAAGGAAAACTGTTGCACTTTATGAGGTGCTTGGTGTTGCTAAAATCAGACGGCAAGAGGCTCAAATCCCTTGCTCAGGTTTGTGTTCTTTTCTCTTTGCTCTATTTGAAATTCTTGAGCTGTTAAAAGCAAGACAGTCTTGCCGTCAAGTCATTCAAATCCCAGATTTCATTCCCCATTAAAACAGTATACAATGACAAGAAACAGATCCTTATTTTACTCCAGCAGAGTTTTTCCCTCAAATTAATCATCCAAACTATGAGCAATTAAAAAAAATTAAATCTATACATAGCATTTGGATAGATACTGCACTTGAATATATGTAAACAGGCTCCAGCTTGTTTGAATGAGATTTTAATTACCTGTGATCAACTGGAAATCTTATGTGGATGACACAGGGCCCTCTCCCAAACTTAAAACCTACAACTTTAAAATAAGACCCATTCCTTCAAAGTAGACCCCCAAATAACCAGACACAGCCTCTTCAGACATTGTTCTTAAGTGTGGCTGGCTTAAAGGTTTTTATCTCTGTTATACTCACTTTAAGGAAAAACATCAGGACTTCACCATGAGTAAGCTAGGACAGAGGCTACTAAAAATCTTTCAGCAAAGAAAGATCCTTGGCATTAGTTTGAATACTCCCTCCTCCTGCTTAGTCCTCTCTAATGTCTGTCTGCCTCATCACTCGGTGCTACTTTAGTCAAGAGGTACAACAAGCCCAAAGCAAGCTTGATTTTAAATATTATTGACAGCAACTGTCTCAGGAGGACAATCAGGAGGGAACTTCATGAAGAGGTCACTTGAGGAAAATCCATAAAACCTTCCACCACATGGTGAAGACTTGCTCCCACCGAGCACCCAAAGGGTCTGGCTCCAAACCCTGCAAAGACCTTGCAAGACTTCCTTGTACAGAGAGTCACAATTTGTGTGTCCTGCAAAGCCATCTGACAGAGGGATGCTACAAGGGTCAATATTCGCCTGCTTGTCCCAGAGTCTTCATGATGGGTACAACTACATTTAAGAGGAACGCAAGGAAGCAGTCACTTGGCACTCAGTGTTTGGGGAAATATCCAGCCAGACAAACTGAGCTAAGGAATGCAGCAAATAATTCAATACAGAAACCAGAAGCCTGAGTTTTAGCAGGTACCTGGAGCTTCCACAATTCAAATTCAAATAACACAGGCTCAAAATATAGAAAAGGATTGTGGAAAATAACAGGAGAGAAATCCAAAGCTTTGCCTCAATGAAAGCATTTCTTAACTTTTAAGGAATAACAAAATTACCTACATGCCCGGCAATTACTGTCCACCTTTCCTTTCCTCTGCTCCTGGAGCCAGAGGATCTGCACACCATCACAACATTACAGGTCTCATTTACTGTGTGTTGTGAGAATTGTTATGTAAGACTGAGTTCACTGTTCCATCCTAGAAGTGCTCTGTGTTTTGGGAAGCTATTGGCTGGCATTTGTTACCCGTCAGAACCAAGGTGTCAAGCATATGATGGCTGCTTTTTCAGCAAGTAAGGAGCCTCTTCTGGCATAGAAGCAAATGAGCAGGTTTCCCAGGAGTGTTTTTACAGGATACCAGCTCAATATTTAAAAAAAAAAAAAAAAAAAAAGTCAAGGCTTATGTATGATGAACAGCTGGAGAATGTAAAACATATTTTACTTTAGGTTTGGCAGGGTTTAGTAAATCATGATTTAATCATGCTCCCAGGCCATCACTGCAAGTGAACTCTGGAAATGCTCAATAAGACATAAAGAAAGGATAAACAGAAGAATGGAAAAGACATTTTACCAGGAAGGACACAGTCATTTGTTATTCAGCTTTGGAGCGAAACAAATGTGAAGACGCCTCAGAAATGAGAGATGAGAACAGCTATGAAAGAACACCATGTCACCTTCCTCCCTCAATCATGGGTACGCTTCAGCTGCAAACCTGGCCTGGACCTCTGGGTGGATGTCCCCACTCCACACACACAGGCACACACAGAGCTCTAGGCTCCAGAGTGAGAGCTGCCTGTTCTTTAATAAGACTTCAATGTCAAGAAACGTTGCCAGCTTTTTCAATCAGCTAGGCAGTGCATAAGCCCAGATAAATTCAAATTAGTTCCAAGCAAGTTTTGAGGAATACTGTCATATGCTTCATAGAAAATTAAGGGACAAGTCAGCGAAAGCTGTGAAACTGACTTCAGTGACACAGTGTTCAGCTGTCTGAGCCCTGCATTTACCTTATTTGAGTAATTTTAATAGCTGTAATAGCTAAGCCAATGCTCTGATTGATTCTTTATTAGCACTACTTGTTCATTTTTTGTGGTTTCATTACCTTCTAGAAGCCAAAGGTTTATAGATTCTGGGCCAAATTCAGAAGCAAGGCTTGCAAAACTGATATAAACTATACTTGCATAAATTAGATTCTCAAGATCTTCTTAAGTCCAACCAAAATGGAAAAACAAACTGCTAAACTGAAGGCCAAAGTGATTATGTGTGATTCATTGCACAAGTTACACCATCTTCTGCCCTACTAACTGCTTGGGTGAACCAAAGAACACAAAACCCCGACTAGGTCAAACCAACATTCTGAGCAGCTCAGCAGCCTTCCTTCAGTCATTTGACTGGGCTTTTAGGTTACAGAACACTGTATTACATGGGTGAGACAGTACAGGAGCTGCCTCCATCCACTCTACACAAATCTGATGTGGCAGCACCTCTCAAAAAATAAAAATGACACCAAAAATTAACCAAGCCAAAAGAACATGTGGTGACTTTCCTCCAGAGCACCCTGTTTCCAGCAATGTGCCCCTCTGGAATTTCTTGGAACAGAGCAGATGCCCCTATATTTATCAGTGCTCAGCAGATCTCCCTTTCATTAGTGGCCCAAAAGTTTAGGTGAGGAGCTCCCCAGTTGCCCAAGAATCCACCTCACACAGCCTTGAACTTGTCACTTGCTAATTTGTTTTTATGTTTCCAACAGCCCTCTACTGCAACCAACTCTTCTGGTTTCCTTGGTGACAAACTACAGCAATCCAGGCTTCTGGTCAGCAGCCTAATAGTGTAAACATTGTGTGGCTTAAATTTCAACATTTCCATCTTTTTTTTAAAGCATTATTTTACAAGAAAATAGCATAAAAATTAAGAATTCATTTTCTGGATTAATTTTTTTCACAGACTTGTGACTTTTTATATTATAAAAAATGCTTACATCACAATGCAAACATTTTTTAAACCTTACTGTTTTCTGGTTTTCATATCTCAGGTTTTTATAAGAACCGCACAAAAGTTTTGGAGCTTTTAGTAACAAAATTCCCATTCTAGTTGTTCAGTTCTATTTCCCTGTTTACTACATCTCCCCATGTTCTTTGTGAAATCACTGTGCTGATACAAATGAGGAAAACCCTACCTAGTGCCTTTCATTTTCTCATCCACTCAGAAATAAATTCCTCTCCCTTCTTATCATATGCAAGTTACAAGAAAGGATAAAATTATACAAAATTTTACCATACAAAGAAGTTTGCTGAGCTTTCTCTTTTAAAGGATAGCATGAGACAAAGTGGCAAACATCCCTTCTTACCAACATAGCTAAAGCTCCTGGCAATTAGCTTGATTGTCTTTAATAAGTTTTTTTTAAGCATTCAGCTGCTTGATTACTTCAATGGTTTGGCCAGGAAGATTGTTCTGAAAGTCCACAGAAGCTGAGGCTTGAGGGCTTTCTTATCTATGTGAGGATGACATTTTTTCAAGCTTAGTCTTGCTGAACATCCACACTTCATAAGTTTTGAAGCAGGATGGCACAGTTGGCAGAATACAGAATACAATACTCAAGAAGGTCTGTGCGAGCACAGTTTATCACTAACAGTCTACCACTAACAGGGACTGCAGATGGGCCATGCTTTGAAAGCCACACACTTGAAACTTAAATACAAGGAGATCACAAGTCAATTGAGAAGGACTTGCACCTTAGCACTATTACAAAAATGGCACGTTCGTGAAATATTATCCATTTTGCCCCATGGAAACACAGGTTTCTCAAAATGAGCAACCAAATGAACAACTTTAACATGCTTTCAACTTGTCCTGTCTTGGAACTACTATTGCTGAGTCAGATTCCTGCTAGGAACTGGCTGGACTTCTGGAAGGAAAGTATTAAAGACTGTGGTGTAAGTTAATCCTCTCCATTTAAGTACATTTTAAAGGCTGCTGCCAGACACTAAGGTAGAGGACAACCCATAGCATCTTTTCAAAAGGGAAAACTAGAAAAAAAAGCATAGAAAGGAAAGAGGAAAGGCCACAAATGGCAGCCCCTTTTTAATCATTCTTCAGACAACGATGGCAACAGACTGAAACATGAACAGTCTCCATTCAGAGTTAAGTCCATTTTTCACTTCAGAACCCACACTATAAAAATCAGTGTGCTTACATACAGTCAGGACCTCAATTTGATACTTCCTGCCATTGTAAGCATAAAACAAATGGCTTCAGTTCAGATACATAAGCTGAGACAGTGCGTACTGAAGTACTTCCTCCCATCCCTGTGGCTTGCAGTGGCTGCTCGAGCCCCAGGACAGAGAAGATGACCTCAATGGGCAGCTCTATCCCCACCACACCCCAAGCCAGGTAACAGAGGCCCATGTCATGCAAAAGTGACAGCAGCCCTTGTGGGACCACGTGTTAGCTCATTCTGTGTGGACAATGGCCAAGAGGGCATCCCCACTGAAATCAATGGCAAAACTCACGTGGCCAGGACATCATATGGGGTGCCTGGTGGGAGCTGAGACAACAGTGCCATTGCTTCAGCCACCTCAGAGAGAATGGAGACACCAAAAAAAATTGAAAATTAAACCAAATGGGGATTTTGCTGTGAAGTCTTAAATTGAAAAAAAAAAATAAAAAAAAAAAAACCTCCTTCAGAGAGTGATAAATATCATTTGCAGCTTTTATCTAAACATCAGCTCAAAGTATTTCCTTCTTTTCTAATTAAAATAGGGATTTGAGTGCCAGAACAATGATATCTAGTCAAAGACTCTCACAGACGAAGGGATCACACCAACTCATTTCCTACTGGAACAATAAAATCAAACCAAGGTTTGGGAGACCAGCATTTGTTGCTATTATTCAAGCTGGCACCATGCATGCTCTGCAGTACTTTGATGTGGCTGCCCCAGGCAGCTCATAACAGGAGTAATAATATTGTAAAATATAAACAATCCCAGTTAGCATTTTGGGAGAGGATAAAAAAAACACAAAAAAACCCAACCCAGAGCCCCTGCTTTTGGAGCAAGAACCAGCATACTGCCTTTTCTGCTTGCAGGGCCTGCTAAAACTAACTCCAAATTTTAACAGTGCTAAGACCGTGCTCCTGAATATGATGAAAGGGGAGACGGGTGCCAGCATAGACTCCCCTGAGCCAAGACAAACAACGTAGTCATATCCCAGAGTTACCCAAAGAGTCCCCCTGACTGACAGTGAAAGGGCTCTCCTGATGACATGGGTGCTACAAAAACTTTAAATTACCAATGAAAGTGATAATTGTGAAAATAAATTTAAATGCTGAGAAAATATTGCTCACGTTTCAATGCACCCCTGACATATAGGAGCAGATAATTTTTAAAATCATTAACTGCTTTTCAAGTGCTCATTGCAATGAAAGCGAAAAAGGTGAGCACTGGAAAGCCATGGTGCATACCTAATGGCAGATAAACCCACACATCCCATGCCGTGTGACCAACCAGGAACCCATCCTCTCAAAGGGGTGGAAAACAGAACAGACATGCTGACCACTTAGAAGCAACACCATTGTCCTGATTCTGCACCAGATGCCTTTTCCCTCCTCCCATCTTCTCACCTGTTTTTCCACTGCCATCCTGATCCTGTGCCTCTTGAAATCAGCAGGCTTCCAGATACTGCTTTCAATAGCCTTCAGTCAGACTCAACAACACTTAAGGCTCTGCCATTATGTGCAAACCCCACCAAGCGAGGAATTTCCATCATGACATGTGATATGCATGGGAAATCATGGCCAGCAATGCTTGGAGACAGGGCCTGCCATAGAGGAGTTGAACCAGGAGGTTGAACAGAATGACTAAAATCACAGAAATCCAGTTTAGCGAGGGAAGACAGCCTAGCCTTGAGATAGGAGGGCAAACTGACTTTGGTTTAATAACTGCAGTTGTGCAGGAGACAAAAAAAAAAAGGCAGCACATGCTACAAAATTAGAATAAAATTAATGGTATTAATGCTAAGAAGGAGAGGGCTCCAAGTGAATCCAAAACGGTTATTGTTCTTCTTCTATCAATTGCTGTGCTAAAAGCCTTTGTATTTTAGAGCCTGAAGCTAAGCTCACAAGCCTTAAGATTCATTAGATCAAAAGAAACAGAAAACCAGACAGATTTAAGGACATAACCAAACATATCTGTTTACAGGTCTAATCCTTAAGGCACTGGCTGTTCTACTCAGTCTGTACATGAATGATGGTATTGATGGTGGTGCTGCTCCAACTCCCTTATTAAAATACATTCAGATGGAGACATAAATACTGAGTCGTGTTTTCTAGAAGTAAACTTAAAGCTATCAAAACCAGACAGTATTCCTCACTTCCTTTATCACATTATTTCCAGATAGATGGAATGCATAATATGAAAGGCTGTTCATAGAATATGCAGCCTCTGAATCATAAAATGAAGACAGGTTTTAAGTAAGTCTATTCACTAGCTTAAGAGATTACAAGCATTAGAGAAGTGTTTTAGACAAAAAAAAAAATTAAAGATATGGCTGCTCCTTAGCATTTATCCAGATTCCTGTAATTTAGAAATGAGTTAACAAGAGAAATGTCAAGAGAAAAAGATCTAAACACTGTCATATGCATTGGCCAATTCTGAAAGAAAAATATCTCAATTCAACCAATTTTAACTGTTATTCTTCTATAATTTTTAACTTTCTTTGCAAAAATAGAAGGTACTATCACTGCCAGGGAAAAATACCACTTCCAAATTAAACAGCAAAATCTACCAAGACCTCCTCTGTAAAAATCAGAGGGAAAAAAACCCTGTGGAAGTACATAGTGAATGCAGAAGTAAAGTTCCTTAAAGTAGGATGGAAAATTGCCTCTTCTTGCACTTACAGAAAACACAGCAATATGCCTATCAGGAAGTCCTCTAGACAGACAACCCACCATTTATTTTTGTTTTGGATTTATTTTAAGATGCTTAGATCAGTTCCAAGTAAAATCACCTAAAAAGGGAGCTCATTTGCTTATCTCTATCCATTATTGCCAAGTTCAAGTATTCAGAGATCAGTAGTCAAATGCCACTGGCTCCTAAAACAGAGTCTGCATACAGAACATCTAGGCAGAAGTACCAGGATTCTGTGGGTTGTTTTATAAATGGTATTTTAGAGCTCTTCATCTGCCTTTACAGCTGTGAACCTCTAGAGTTCAAAATACTAATGTTTACAACCAGACTAGTTAGTAACTTGGGTTTTTTTAAACATTGAGAGCTAATGCTCAAATGAGCATATGACTGTGGTTTTTTGCAGTCTAAGATGGTCAATAAAATCCCAGAAGCTGTCAACACTGTCCAGAGTGTCAGCAAGCCTTGAACCAAGAGCAACAGTTCATCTACCATTTTACAAGGTCCTCTTCCATCAATGTTTTCTTTTCCAAGCAGCTACTAACAGCATCTCTGGACCAGTACAGCCTATGCACAAAATGAATATGATTAATAAAATAGCTGTTAATTGCATTCAGGAACAATGTTGTAACCAGATGAGAAAAAAATGCCTTAGCTTTATTTGCGCACTTAGCAAAGTGTGTTCGGCACAATACATTTCTCTCATGCACAGTTTACACTTAAAGGCAATGAAGACCCTATAGTGTACTCTCAGCTTCACTGTTTCACTCACTCTCATCTTTCCAGGCCACAATCTACTCCTAGGCCATCCACCCTTTCCTCATGCCATGCAGTGACAAAGGGTCCGAAAACAATCAAACTAATTTCCACAGAGATGGGGCAAGCAGCACAATTACACACTTCCTTTTTTCCTGCAAAGCAATCTCTCTTAATGTTTCAGCATTTTGAGCACAAAACTGTGTCTCTGCTTGCAAAAGGAAACAGTCCTAGCCTGACTTTAGGCCTGCACAAGGATGCAGTCCACTCCCCACGCTTGAAACCATATTCCAAAACCAGCCATCAGCCTCCCTCCCCTATGAAAATTTGCAGACATCAACCTCCCAAGCAAAGTTACCCTTTGAGGGCAAACATCTCTTTCTGAAAGGCCCTCCACATGTCTCCTGTCATCAGAATGAGAAATCCACATGCCCTGGTGACTGCTGGTAGGTGGTTATTCTGCCATGGACATGGGATCTCATAAAGGAGTTCAGGCCATTCAGGCTCTATGCAACCAACTCCTAGCTGCATACTGCAGCAAGTTGCCATGATAACATCACTAACATCACCTCTGCCTCCATGCCAAGACAGGATAGACACTTTCTCCCTGCAATATCTCCCAAAATGTTTCAAAGGAAAGGTCACACTTAAGGACATCCCCAGTAGGGCTAGAACACCACTTTATCCAGATCTATATCAACACTGGGACAAGAACACAACTGTGAAAGAGTTGATCCTCCCCATGTGGTATTTTTCTTTATTTTACCTTAGCTTAAAAAAAGTGAAGTAAAAGAATGTAATTCTGAAGCACAGGTATATGGTAACCCAGGTCCACAAGGACTAAAGCCTTTTTATCTTCAAATCATCAATTCCACAATTTTTTTTTTTTCCCCACACATTTACAGTTAAGGTGATTTGTTTGAGCTTAGGTTTTTTTGGTTTGTTCTTGACATGAAAAATGCAAAATTGTAAAGCTGAATGTTTAGGAAGTCATTTATATGAAACAAAGTATCCCACACTGTTTTAATTTTCTTGCTGATACTCACGGGTTACTCCCAGCACGTTTGTCAAACATTGCCCTTTACATTAAGGTTTTGGCAAGTAAGATAAAGTACAAGCACAGGCTCTATAAAATCATATTCACAATACGAATTTACCTTTTAGCACTTAATTATAGAGGACAGCAGCAGTAGGGTGTGTATATTTGATGCTTTCTTAAGTTGCCAAATTGTAGAAAAAAACCATGATTTTGAAGATCTGAGGACAAAGATATAAACATTAGCCCCTTTGATACAGATAGGAGGAGGCTTGTACCTACTAACTGAGCTCCTATTCAATAAGAAAATATGTAAAATGAAGCAAGTAGCTCATTTTCTCAAGAAAAGAAAGATAACACTGTTCCCAAGCTCAGTACCACTGATTAGCAGAATATACCCTCATTTACTGCTACTGTATAGCCTAGACATACATAGGCCCTAAGTTCTATAATTAGTGTCCTCTGTTACAAGGATAGAGTATTACATTCATGTCAGAAAGGAGGGGAGAAGGAGAGGAGTGGGGGAAGATAGTGTTCCATATAAAAGAATCTACTGTGTTTCACTGGCTCTTTGCAGACGGGTTCTGTAGGTGGCCATTTAAACAACAAAGGAAGTGCAAGGGTTCAAAACAGATTTCTGCTTCTTAATACACAGAAATCTGCATTTTTAAACTCAGTCTCCCTGCTGTGCAATTATGTATGAATTTAAGACTAGTCGTTTTCTTACAAGAGGCTGTGTTGTGCAAGTGGGAGACAAAATCAGGTCAACCAATCACAAGAAGTAAATTTCCCCCCACCAGCCACTGCACTCCTGAGAGAGACAAAGAGGAAAAGATTTTGTTACCTGCTCAGACTAGTTCAATTTCTAATCATATCCTTCGGAATTTTGAATACCTCTTCCATTTCCCTTCAGACCTTGGGACTAACATGGGAACCTAATTAAACCGTAAGTAGTGCTGTGTAAAGATCAACACTTAGTAAGATTTGACGGAAAGAAAAGATCAGCCAAGACTGCTGCTGTAAAATATACATCCCCTGTTTAAAACAAGGCACCTGTCCTCTCGGAGACTCCTGTGTCTATTACAGTCTCATTCTCTTTCTCTTACTTGCCTTTGAACACTTCACTTAAAGTTGCCTCTTGCCTCAGAGACATTTTATATATCCACTCAGTGCGTTCACAGTGGTCCACGTGCACTGGAGGTCATACCCTTCCAGAGCAAAAAGCCTAGAGAAGAACAGATTAGTCCCAGTTGCTGTGCTTCACCCCATTCCTCACCTTAGAAAACCTCTCAAACTGTCAGCAGAAATCCTCCAGCTTCACAGGAGCTTTGCACTGGCAAGAGAAGCCACAGCAGCAGAGCCTGACCCATGAAGAAGCTTTCCTCACCTGCCATCCTGTGATTAATGTTCACACACAAGGAACATGAGCATTTTACAACTCTCCAGAGGAAAAAAATCCAACAAAACACAAACAAACAAACAAACAAAACACTATCTCCTGGTGTTGGAGTAGAATTCAGTATTACTGAACATCTCTGAGCCAAATTTTTTATTGTTAAACCAACAGTTTTTGTATGTTTTCACAGAGAAACCGGTAATTAGGGCTAAGGCTTTTTCCAAAAAGATATGGCAAAGGAAGTACATCAAGCCTAAATCATATAACTACATCTGCCTCATTTGCTCCCAAACATTACCTTCTGCATGATCATAAATGCACAGAGGTGTTTGGAAGAGCCACCCAGGGAAGAAATTACCTCCCTGACTACCCTGGAGGAGATTACTCTCAAACCATCCAGCAACATATGAAAGATGTGAGCCAGGTCCAGCAGCTTCATTTCTATATGGCAGTTCTGCTCTGCAAACAGTTCTGTTACACAGCACAAATTCAGGGTGTGCTGCACTGTCTCACATAGGTTGGCTGTTCCAGAACTCCCAGTGTCTTATTTCCCTTAGGAGCAGTCATTCTTTAGTTTCTGTATTAAAAAATGAGTACTATCAGACATTTCTATTTATTAGGTATTTTAAAAAATATTTTGTTGACCAAATGTCAACAGTAACTGTATCTTGTTATTCAAAGCTTATTTGAAAAAGAAATTGATGCTGTGCACTAGAGATGACAAAGTTAATTCTGTTTAGTTTCAACACAGGCAATATACTGCACTAGATCAAAAAGGAAAAACAAATCAGAAGATGCTCTGTTTCTCCAGTATAACCCACAGTTCCAACCCTGACCCAGGCTAGTTCAGTGCTGAAGAGCTGTGGATTAATTTGCGGTTAGTGAGTCAAGAAAGGAAATCAGTCACTGGATCACAGTAGTACCCTTTAACCGTAAGTAATAAAAAGCCTGGGTTTTGCCCTTTCTTTCCCTATACAATAAACTACAAATAGCTGCAAAGAATATTGAAAAGGAAGTTAAAATGTGTGAATACACCTAATAATTGAAGATATTGCAATTCAAATATATGGATGTATAGATATTTAACCTGCATGTACGTATCTGTGGATGTTAGAATTTACCGATAAGGTTGCCGTGCTCGCACAGTGTTAAAGACCACAGTCAGAACAGCTGCATGCTCTCCCTTGCAGGGGTCACAAGACCACTTTTTGTGAGAGAGGAGAAAGTAAAGAGAAGGAGAATTTTGAAAACAATCTCTTTTTAAGCCTGATTTACCACTTTTCTATCTGAAAGAGGCACCAGTGCATGGTCTACTGAGAACAACCTTTTTCCTCTATAATTTTCTTCCTAATTCATTGACCAAGTTCTTTTCTGCCTGCACAGGCAACGTGTCATAGATTATGTTCAGAGGGAAGAGAGACCTCAGAAACCAGATGAGCTACTAAGTACCTGTGTGCGACTTGTACTGAAGTGTTCTCCTGAAATGAGAGTGAACGTCACAGTACAAGCCTAACTGCTGCTTCTTCAACAAATATCCCTCCAATGCTAGTTGAGGGACAACTTCTCTCTAAAACCTTCCTCCTCCAAGCATTTAGCCTCATTTTTCTTTGAATGCGTTTCAAGGCCTCCTCCCCTCCTCAGTACACTGGGTGGCTTTTCCATCGGCCCACTTTTATAAGTGAAGGTTACTCGACAATATCCATCTTTCCCTGTGTGATATGTCCTGCTCTCCCTGAACTCAGTGGTCTCCCCAGCAGTGATAGGGCCTCACAGGTCAGATGCAGGTATGGCACAAAGGAGAGGAAAAATTAGGTTCTGCCAAACCTGTGCTAGCTTTGGGACTGCAGCACCACGTTCATCTCCAGACAGAACTGGCAACTTCTAGCTGTGCCTACTAATGCTGTGGTGGAGCCAGCACTGCAAAAGCCAGAGGCAGGGACAGCCTGAAAGATAAGGAAAGCATCAGCTGTGCTAGAGGCAGCTCAAGGAAGGAAATGGTAATGCGAGGTGAGAAGCTGGACCTAGCCAAGTCCAGGACCCACTGAAAGCTGTTTCATGTGAGACATGTAAGTGCAAAAAGATTAGATGGAAAAATAAAAAGCAAGCCCAGCATTAAGAGTTCAGATGATAAATCCTTCCAGATGGGACACATGCACCACTGCTCTTTCTGTTCGATCTCGTATTACAAAGGGCTGAAGCCACAAAACTGCTCTCAGATCACACACATCTATAGTGAGCTAGATCCTGTTTGAATTCAATTTCAGCAGGTATTAAAAGGAAGGGATTTCTCTTTCAGCTCTTGTTAGCATTTTCATCCCATTCTGGAATTTGTCTATCATTTTTATCTTTTGATTTAGAAATGTTAATAAAGATTGATGGTCTCCCTGAGGAAAAACAGGTGAGGAGATAGCACAAGTCGGATTATATCATCCCAATAAATCTTCCTTTCAAAACAAACACAGCTTTCTCTTCTTGGAAAATACTGCTTTTTAAAGACTATAATTCGTTTTTTAATAAAGAAAAAAGTCTTTCAACTGTGTTAATGATTAGCAAATATATATGGCAGCTCACCAAGATGCTCAGGCCTGTAGTTTTAGTCACTCATCAGATTAATACACATAAATGAAGGATTCTGTATTCTTCACTTACAATGACTGAAGTCATCGGATTTAGTGAGGAAGACTACAGCATTGAGCCTGGAAAAATGGAGAGGATGGAGAGAGAAACTGAGGAGAAAGGAGCTCCCAGAACACACACATAAGGATACTGCTGTCTGCAGCCTCCTTTGAGTTGTGAACGATACTGAGAAATAAAAGAGCTCCAGAAGCAGCTTATAAAAATAATTAGTGGCATGAAAAGATCTACAGATGGAAAGACACTGGAGAGGTCTAATGTATTTAATTTAGATATAAGGGCACAAGAAAGACGTACACAAAGGAATGAATAGCACAGAGAGAGAATTCCGCGTTTCTTTAATTATCCAGCTTTGTAATGCAAGAACAAGTGGGTATTCAGAGAAATTAAACTAATTCCAGAGAGTTCCCAGGCAATACACAGGTAACCAGCAGAGCTGCTGGCCTGTGTTTCATCACTGAGGCCAAGAATTTAGGAAGAATTTAAAAAAAAAACAAACCCCCACACACCCAGCTCAGTTAATAGTAGCATGTGCAATGACAACATACAGAGTGAACAAACAACACATAAGAAGCTCATGCTTCAAAGGCCCTGTCAAAGCCAAGCCTTCCTTCTCTAGGATAAAGCTCCATGTGTGGGCAGTTGTTACTACGTTTTACTACAGTATTTCTTACACTTTGCCTCAACCATCTGGTTGAGGCAAACCAGCCATGATTTTCTGGTCAAAACTATTTCTCTGAGTATTTGAGGATTGCCATTAGGCTCATGGTAGAAAGAATACTCTTTTCCTCCCCTGAGCCCTCTGTCCATGCTCCGTCAGTCTGATGCAGCCCATGCCTGGAATGGGAGGGACCCTGCTCCCTACACTGGTACAGCAGGAACAGTGACATTGCCATGTGTTTGTTTCCATGGCCCTGGAACACCTCCACAGAAGCACTTCACTTCCTCTCCAGCAGCAGCAAGGCTCAATATAACATCCCAAACTGGCTGTCATCCTTGGGTATTTTCACAGCTGCTGAAGGGGATGTGCATGGACACTGCTCCACAGCTTTTCTTATCAGCTGATTAAAAGGGGACGCTAATGTAAGTCTCCTGCCACTGGCCATAGTTACAGAGTCCGCCTTAAGCTGTGGAAGCTGTTAAATATGAGTCTGTGTGCACCCAGGACCAGTGGTCTGGGTGCATTTCCACAGTGGAAAAGAAAACCATGTTCTCCCCAGGGAAATGGGCAGAGGAGTCAATCCTGCACCACATCAGCACCTGGGGAGTATGGGGCAGAAAGGGCACCCTCAGAACACCTCAGGCCATAAGCCTGGGACAACTTTTGCCTCCAGAGGGCAGAGAAACGTAAACGGAAACCATCCAGCTTGCTGTGACTGCTCCCTGCTCCGTATGCCCAGTCTTTTACTGAGCTCCCTCGGATAGGGAGGGAAAGAAAAGAAAAAAAAAAAAAAAAACCAAACCCAAGCCGAAGGGATTCATGAGGGCGGGAAGCTTTGTGTGCCTGAATAATGAACTAACGGCCGGCCCCGCCACAGCCCCGCGTCATCTCACAATCGCATCCGTCTGCGCTTTGTCCCCGGGCCCGCTCAGCCATCAGCTGAGTTCATCTGTCTCAGCAGAACACGGTAATGATGGCAAGGGTTAAATACCACTTATGTGAAGGTACAAAAGGCCAATATAATTTTATGGGAGGCCAGACAGCTGGTTTGTATAATTCCAGTTTTCACAGAGCATTTTCTTTCCAGTGCATCCCCTTAAAAAAGCTTTTCCTCGTGAGTTAATTCTCTCACTGGAGAATGCCAGTGCAGCTCCAATTATCTCTGAGATAATCCAAAGCTAAATTTGCTGTCAAAGTCAGACCTGAGATAAGACTTAAAGAGAAAAATTCTTATAAAAGTCCTCACCATGAAATCATTTAAAGACAAGGTAGAGAGCTTGTTTTAGTGTCTATCCTGTTGCAGTTCTTTTCCCTAAAAAAATCTTACCACTCTCAGTTTCCAGGAGTTTCCAGATAAGAACATCTGTTTTTAAATAATCTCAGTGCTGCTTTGGAGTTTCTATAGCTTAAAACGACACAATCAGCTGCTTTTTATTAACTTATTTGTTTGTGCAACAGCATTGGTGAATGTTCATCCATTCATGGCTGCACATCAAGCAACTGGGGCAGATCCAGTAGCAGGAGTGTTCAGTGCTTGCCAATTCTGGTACATCAGCACTAACTAGTAGCTGAATCATGCTTGCCTTGCCTGAGCAGGCACTCACTGAAGACAAACACATAGACAGTTGCTTACTGAATCCTCTTTCCTCCACGTTTTAATAACTAAAATGTGAACTAAAAGCATAAGGCAACAGCATTCAAGGTGCAGCTGAATCCTCCCTCCCCTTACTCTCTTTTTGCAAGACTCTTTCAAATCATGAAAAAAAATGCCCCTTTCCAGGGATACCCCTGCAACCATGAGTACAGGAAGGAGCTGATCCATGAGAACTCCCGTAAACAGATTTTACACTATCACGTACAGCTTCACAAGGTTTTGAAATACCATCCTAGAAGCTCTTGGAATTTCTCACGGTGTGAGCTAACAGTCTCTGACTGCCAAAGAGCTGAGGGGAGGGGGCAAAGCAAAGCAGTCTCCCAGTTTGATAAGATGCTGTATGACCTTCACCTCAGCCCACTACCTGAAACCTTGGCACATGACTCTCCTGTCGAGAATGGATGGAGGATACTGGGCATCACTTTCCAATTCACAGGACCAAGAGCAGAAGCAACAGTGAGATTCAGAGGTGCAGGATATGCCACAGCAGCCCTTAGGGACCAAATATGAACTTCAACAATGTCACTTCAACAATGTGCATGATACCACAAAAGGGAGAAAGTCCCTTTACTGCACTCAGTCTGACAGGCTATCTTCCCTGCAAGTCTTCCTAATGGCTCAGAGCAGTGGAATTGATGCCTGTCCTTTCAGAGGGTAAATGAAAAAGCATGGTCCTTGAAGCTTTTAATCATGGCACCTCAAGCTCTTAAATGTTTCAAAGACTGGATTATAGAGAGGCACACAGAAGAACCAGAAAATCCCAGAGAGTCCAGTCTGATTTCTGCAACTGTATATATTCTGTAACTACACCTTTGACAGCACCATTCTACCTGACCTGATTTTGACTTTTTGCAATGAGTGGAAGTGGACAAGCTGCTTGGCAGCTGTGAAGATGCTGTGCGTGATGGAGCGAGGGGGTGTTTCACCAAAAGGCAGGTCTCAATTTGTCCTACAGTGCTCGATGATCTTACAAGAACAGATTGCAAGCAGTTTTGAAATGTTTTGACCAAAGCACTATTGCCGTCCCTGCTGGAAACAAAAGCACCTTGTAATCATGCCATAAACCAAGAAGTTTTGTAACAAGCCCTCTCCTCTACCAAACTGCCACTGTAAATTGAAGAATGGATATCTCCACCTCCACTAAAATGAACAAAGCTGTAGATCTGGGTTTAAAAGGTAAGGGAGATCTGATTACACTTTACAAGCCACCTGCAGATCTTGAGTAAACTACTATTTAATTGAATCACTCTTCTGAAATTTTGTTTAAAGAAAAAGAAAGATACTGACTCATTATGGTTTCTTTGATCCTTTCCAACACAAGCAGCTATATGAAGAAAGTAATTTTCCTTCCCTGGGTCTGCCCCTATTTGCTTCCTGAAGTGTCAGCCTGCTCTAGGAGACAGTCCCTGCTTGTGCCATAACACTGCTTATCCTGCCCATCATCTCTGTTAAAGATGCAGCAGTTCTGACTAAACCACGAAAAAGGTAGGCCTACTGTCATGGGTGGGTAAATCAAAATTATTTCTGATGTCTACTAAGGCACAGCAAAGAATGACCACATCCAGGACACTGCTTGAGACTCTCCCAGACTCTACCAGCATTTAGGGAAAGGGGTGACTCCTAATGCATCCTTGCTCTGTCCACATCCCCTCAGGAATACCAGTCAAACTTAACATTCCCCAAAATCCTTTTATGTCGGAGCATCTCTTTCTTGAGAAACTTCATACTTAAATGATAATTTAAATATTCTTCTGCCTGTGCATGATATCTATGCTCCCTCTATGCTTGTGAATTATGGAGGAAAAGGAAATAGTAGTTTAATGATACACTAAGGTGATGGTAACAAAAGCAAAACTACAGCTTTCCATATCATTAGATTTACTATATTAAGCTTTTAATACTGCAAGAGATTAACAGTGACAGATTCTCTTGTAGACTAGCAAAAGCTATTGCAACTCTTGCAACTTTCACATTAATCACATTTAAACATGCTGCTAACAGATGGGCATCACAGAGTGCTAGGTCTCTCACAAGCCAGTACTAACAAAAAGCATGTCTAGGAGATCTTGTGGCTTCTGCAGCTCAGAGGGATTGTATATCCAGGCACCTTGTTATTGTTTTTATTGTATATTATCTAGGATTATTAGAAAAGCTCAAGTTAAATAGATGACAGACTTCAGCATACGTGAGCGGGAAGGGAAAGGGAGGGGGCAGAAAGAGACAAAACAAGACCACCTACACAAAGTTCCTCTACGTCCACATTTCGCATGCATGATCATGATTTTTCCGCTACACAGGGAAAGCTTTAGGTTCTGCACTGCAACTTTTCCTCTGACTACTACCTGCACAAACCCTTCCCCAAAGCCCAGACACAAGCCCCAACTGTGCAAAATGAGCTGCCAGGCTCAAACCTGGCTGGACAGAGAATGACAATCTGTCCTCTCTCCCCCTTCATTAGTGCAGATGTCAAGCTCAGGTGGCCCTTTTTGACTGAAGCTGGGAGAGCACCTGAAGAAAACCAGCGTTAGCACTTGGCACCCGGATAGAACATAGAGGGTTAATAAACTTCCCAGCACCATCTTTTAATTAAACCAAGTCCCAAGGTAAAACTTCATCTTTACATGACTGTAATTAACCAGGACACACTGTCTGTAATGTAAGAAAGCTCAAGCTCCTCTATAAGCCAGGCCTCAAAAGCAAGACTGGCAATTGCAAACTCAGCCCAAGCTAAGGTTAGTCCTCAGAGTAAGAGCTGCAGATTTCTGTAACAAGGACTCCTGCTTGCTGAAGTAAGACTGGAGAATCCCACCTAGGGTACTGCCTTCATATGGCACCTGAAAGCGTTTGCCCATGAAGGACAGAAGCACTCCTGCTGTGGAAGGGTCTCAGCCTTGCAAATTGCCTGTCATTTACAAAATAGGTCTGTGTGTCATGTATCTATCACCCCACAACCCAATTCTCTCTCACTGTTTGTGTGGTAACACCTCGGAGAGGAAGGACGTGCCTTCACTCTGCCACAGACCTGGGAAGAGAGTTCCACAAATCCTGTGGCAGTACCCACTTCACACTGTGACATTCACAGAACCTAAGGACTCATGCAAACTAGAAATTTTCTCTGCTCAAGAGTGCAAAACAGGCTCACCTTTGAACAGGATGGATGGCCCAAAGCTTAGAGTTCTAAAACTCAGTGATCTGAATGCCACTAACAACCTTCCCCTAAGTTCCCATGAAAAGCCAGTGGATGAATCCAGGTCTCCTAAGCATTAGTATTTTACGTGCTGGGTCCACCTCCTCAACTCCCGCTTGCAAAACTGAACATTCTCAGCTCACTCAGGAGGAGTTCAGCACCTGGATGGGTCTGAGTCTGCTCCACACACTTACTAGCCATTGACAGGTAGCAGCTGAGTCGCCCTAAAAGCTACCTGCTATGTTTCCTCATAAACCACATTCCAGTGTCCATGATGTGCTTGGCCAGGACCACACTGGCATTTCCTGGGGTTACCAGGGAGCAGGATTCACATGATACTCACAACTGACCACCATGACTCCAAAACATACCAGAGAAAAGGCCGTACAGATATGAAAGGAAAATTCAGGTGAGTTTCCACGAGCTCTACAGAGTTGTAAAAGGTTCCTGTAGCGTTATCAGGGCACAAAGTAGTAGAGAGAACTCTGTATTACGTTGATGAAAATAATATTGGCATATAATTTAACATCCTCATACCCAAGGAATAGGATCTGAAAGAAAAAACAAGAATGACTTTGACACTGGAGATGTAACTTGGACAAAGAAATATTGTAGTATCAGCCAAAGTTTGTCTCAGTCAGCTCCAGCCTTCAATACTAGAGCACTTAATTATGCTATGCAGCATTTAGCTCTAGGGCTCTGTCCATCTGGCTCATGCCACTAGAATCAAGAAGCTACAGAAGAGCAGACTGCAGCAAACAAGGTCAGTATGTGCCAACTTCTGTAGAGACATATTTAACAAGCCCAAGGTTGGACTGTCTCTAAAGGGAACAAAGGCACAGGAGATATCTCTGCAAAAATAAACACATTCCTTCAGTGCACCTGCAAATGACACTGTATACTTGCATCACTTTACCTTCACTTACCCATATGTTTTCCTGGAAGATTTAATTTCATTAACTTGGCTTTTCTACATTTTTATTTTATTTTTCAGCACTTGCTGTAATATAGCAGGGGCAATTTATTCAAAAGCGAAGTCTTTACTCTTGCAAGTATCAAGTACCAAACAGCAGAATTCCCACAGCCCTAACCAAGATGTACTTCACTTCTGATCACTCATTACATTCAGTAGAAGAGTTTCCATCAATACCATCACAACCTCTGAGCCCAAACTGATCTTCCATTGTGAGAGGGAGGGGATGAGAAGGAAGTGAACTCAAACACGAGATGCTTTTGAATGAAGATACGAAGTCAAAACAAGGAAGAAACAAGATACATCAATTACCTTTAATTTTTATCTCTGTAATAAGAACTGTAGTACTAAATACTTTCTCTCATTTGACCAGTTTGCCACTAATGTGGCTGTAAATTTTCTCTCCCATTTATCAAGCTTTTCTAATGTCAGTGACCAATATTATCGTGTCAAATCCTTCCACTGGTCTTCTTCCTTTCTCTAGATACGCATTTCTGTGTATATGTGTGTGTGTGTGTGTGTACACAAGGGTGTTCCTCCTCTAGTGACATACAGAATTTTGAGAAAGAATCTCTTCTTGGTTTTCTTCCTCTTTGAGGAAAACCTCTTCTATTTCAATTGTCGTTTAAAAAGGTCTGCACAAAAATGAGCACACTTACTTATTTCATGGTGACAGAACCTTTTAGTCTCACAGTCCAAGATGCTGCTTATCAAGACAGATCCAAAGCCAAACAGGATTCAGAAAAGAAAGAAATAATCGGCCTGAGCTGTGATATTTTGCAGTTCCTTCTTATTTTCTTTAACTAATTGCCATTCTACTGGGTTCTTAAGAACAAGCAGATAAGTGAAAAATACTTTTAATCTACACTAATAATTTGTGTTAAGTTCCACTTGGACAATTTCATAAATGAATAGTCATATTATAGCTGCTGAATGCAGCTGTAACCCATTCACTCATTTACAGGCACAGCACTTCTCAAATATAGGTGTTCATTTCCATAGCATATCTGTAGGCAGATGATTTTGTCGTTGGACCTGAGAGAGAATTGCACTCTAAATTTTGCATGTATTGACAGAGGTCCCTAAAAACATTTACATCACAAACTGGGTCAATACCCTGGGTCATACCTCAATCTGGACACTGATTCACATCAGCTAACAACAATAGACAATTAATGATAAACCTTAAGGTGAGCCTCCTAGTCTCGCTTAGGAGGGTTTTGTCCAGAGCACAGCTTATCCAACCTCTGTCTGGGCACCAAGGCTATATCAAGGCTGTGGCAGCTGTAACAAGGCCTGAAAATATCACTGAAGTAACGAAGTAGCAATACTTTTTTTATATTATTAGCATAATAATGATTGCCACAAAATACACTTCAGCTAGAGCGCGGTTTGAAAGTGCAGGAACTTAAACCAGTGCTTTTAATGTGCCAGGCACAAAGAGTGCATTTACAACATCTATTAAAAGCAGGTTATGTTTGGGGGAGGGGGTAATTACATCTTAGCAGGTTAACGGCAGTTTATTAACTGAACAAGATAGCATTACATTAAAGATAATCAATGGAGAATAAACCACAGTAGTAAAAATTAATACTGTTCATTCACACCACGGTGGGAGTGAGGGGGGTTGTCTTTGCTATTAAGACAGAAGTAAAAGTATAGTCCCTGCGAAACCACCATGAGAAGAGGAGTAAAGGATAGGACAGCCCAAAATGAAAGTCATTCAAGGCATAAGTTTAAAAAAAAATATTGAAATTGAAAAGAAATAATCAGTAATTCTAGAGGGGAAAGAGGAATATGAACAACCAGTTTTGCAAGCAGCGGAACTAATGAAGCCTGCTTTTCTCCAGCTTTTATGTCATGCAAAGACTGACTTTCACACTGAAGTAAATGTGAACTCCAACTGGAGCAGGTTTTTTTATTAGGTTGGAACATTTATATGGGATTCTTTCCCCAGTGGATTTTCTAGTTTCTAATAAAGAACAAGCCCTTCCTCCAAATGCAGTAGGAATAATCTGTCCTCTCCTTTACCTGGCAGTCTCTTTTATGATTTCTACATTGTGGCAATGTAGTTGAAATTGTAGCTGAGTAACAAATATAAAATTTCTGAATGGCTGGTGTGAGATACCCAGGCATGCCCACCCCCTTCCCTGCCATACACGCAGAGTATGCTATTCCTTAATACTTGTTTTGATAAGAAACCAGGCTAAAAACAGTGCTGCCAGGATAATCCAATTTATGGGGAAAATTTGTCTTTGGCATGCTAACCATGTGCAAGACTTCAGGCAATTTTCTGAGAGATCAAGACCTCAGGTTCCTGCAGCAATACTTGTTGCAGGGAACACTCAACTCAGGTGAAGAGATCTCCTCAGTGTGCTGAGATAGGAGCCTCTGTGATGATTTTAACTGCTGGGGTACAGGAAGGCCAGGAGAGCTGTGTTTAGCACAGCCTGAAGCAGCAGAACCTGCATTGTGCAGCCAGAAGGGATTTTGGATAAGTATGAGAAAGTCATCCCCGCAAAAGAACAAGAGAGAAAAAAAAAAAAAGCTTGCATCCAAAATTTAGGCTCTGCAGAGCTATGTAGCTTTGAGGGTTACAGCTGGGGATGTGAAAGTCAGTGGTCAATCCATGATACATGATTTCTTTTTTTAGAAATTAATATACATCTCTTGACTCTCCTCTTCTGTATATGACATTTCACCAAAAACCACTTCACCAAAGAAAAGCCCATGTCTATGACAAGAACTGGCCCTCCTTTTCCTGCAAATAAATAAACTTTACAAGGAGAAAAAATGGAGCTGCGTAGTATCCATTCTTTGGACCCACTCTGATTTGTACGGTAAGCATTAAATCATAATTAATCTCTTGTTTCACTTAAAAATTGAAGTGCCCCTTATCATAGCTCACTAAGTACTGAATGTAGTGGAACATGTACACCATCTTAAAAAAGTTTGCCTCTGAGCATCACACTGAGTTACTGCTGCGTATCTTGAGTTTCATCATCCAGAAGATCTGATTTCTGCAATCATGGGCAGTCATAGGAATCTGAAGAAAACAATGCTTGGTAATGCCTTTTGGGGGGGGAGCAGAAAAAAAAAAAAAAAGAAAAAAAATCAGGCAAAATTGAGCATGCACAGAGAGCTTAGTTTTGCCTTTAAAGCAATCCAAAGCCTCTGGAGACATTGGAATTTTTCAATGCACTTTGCATATTCTGCTCCTAAAATGACCCAGTTCTGTAGCCACTGATACACACATCTTCAAGAAGGATTAGCACCTTTTCCTATCAGCTCGTCCTCTCTCTCGCCAGGTCAACTTAAAGGTCTGTTCAAACATTGTCAAGACAACAAAAAACACTTTGAGAAGGCAGGGGGCAAAGCTACAGAGGCCTGAAGTCTCTGTGCATATTTATAGCACAAACACACCGCCCAATGCTCATTCCTCTTAATCACATGCGCACACTTGCAAGGCATCTCCTCTGGACTTTCTCAGGGACTTGGTCTGAGTGGCTGTAGTTCAAAGTCCAACTGCCTTGGCAGCTGAAAAGAAAGAGAAAACCATGGTGGCTTTGTAAGAATTACAGTGATCCTATTAAAAAAAAATATGTCACTCTCTGCTGGGACTTAACATGGCAGTGCCACGCAGCACTCATTGAATTGAGCAGCATTTCAAGCACACAGCTCCTGCTGTAATAAGACTACAGGCTTAATTAGGTTCCTATCAGTATTGCTTTCTTCCTGCCTTCAGCCAAGAAGGTATAAGAAAAGATTGTCCAATACAGATACTGCAATTTAAAGTCTCAAGTTAAGAACACAGTGGGTGTATATCTACTATAAAATCTACCCTAAAAACATGCCAGTTGTTAAACTAAGCAGTGCATTAGAAGCAGTTAGATATAATGAGAATGTAAATGGAAAGTATTCTAGGGAGATATTTCAGCTAAAAACAGCATACACTGTATGCTATCTTTTATTTTAATCATGCTCTAAGCCCTGCCTTTTTGAACTTTTTATAAATTCTGCTATCTCCCTTTGCAGTTACTTACATATTGGTATATAAATTCAAAGACGAGAAGCAATTAGGAATGAAGTGAAGACTCCCTCTCTTGATGCTAATACATCAAAGGAAGTGAAAAAAACCTTCCCCCCTCATATACACTGGGTTACACAGAGAGCTTCTGCTCTTCACAGACTAATAGCTCAAGTAGTTCCAATCGAGAGTCTGATGTCAGCCTCCGATTACATGGAGATGCCAAGCGATTGGAAACAGCAGCTTTTGAAAAACCCCAGCTCTCTGACTCTGGAGACCACACAACCCTGCAACAATGCTTTTATAACGCATATGTGTATTACTCAGCTAGTCCTATTTTTTCCCCCACTTTGGGCATCGTAACGTTGCTATTAAGAGTTCCCTGGGGGTCTCTGCTTGTTTAGGTACAACATGTGTGAAGGAAATGTGTCAGATCAGGGGCTTTTTTAAACAGCCGTTGCTCCCCTGCACCCGATCTCTTTTGCTCTCCAGTTTGGAGAGAGGAAGAGGCAGGTGCTGCCTTTAAACAGACACACCTGAGAAGTCTGCTTTTGCCTGAATGCAGAAGGAAATGTTGGGACCAGCTCAAGGCAGGGAGCAGTAAGGGCTGGATCCCATTCTTTTTCTGCACCTTTGCACATCTCTGCCAGACCAGCCTAATCTGATCCTTGAAACTGAAGCCTCAGAACAGGTAAACCTGTTATGTAAGAAATGCCAACAGAACCTGATTCCGCTGATCTAGAACAGCAGTTGAGTGGCACCTTAAACTGGGTATTTGTATTTCCTTCCTGCACATCCTTCCCTCAGTCCAAGGACATTTGAGAACTGTGAAAGAGTTTTTTGGAAATAGTCCAGGGCCTTCATCTCTCATAAAGGAAAACGAAAGTCTCTTGTGCATCTGAATCAACAGGTGAATAACCGAATGACCTCCCCATGCCCTCAGTACCTTATCAGAGTCCGTTTATTTCTTAATCACCATACCTCTCCTGTATGAGCCGGGGAACTAACCAAAAGCAGGAATGACTCCATTGATTTCACTGGAACATTCCTCTTATGTTTCTGTATGAACACGCACATTAAGGCTTTTTAATAGAAGTATGGAGTTTTAAAGGGGCTGTAGGAAGTATTTCTGTTAAACCACTAGATCCACAGAAAGTCTATGTCTCTTACAGGCTTCATTCTATCTTCTCTAAGTGTTGCTCCTTTGTAAAGGAGACCTAATTAGTCTTAAGGAGCTAAAACATTTCCAGCAGAATTTCTAATAAACCCACTGGAGTCTCTTGCTTGGCTCTTGAGCATGAGCCAGAAAGAAGTTCCACTAGCTACTATGATATTACACAGCTGTGTAGCTGCAGTGAGGTGGAAATCAAGCACTGAATCTTTTTTGATATCATGTTTTTTAACTGGCAGGCTCTCCATCTAGCAAGAAAATCCCGAAACATTCAAACCTAGTACATTAGTTTAAGTGCTATATGTGGAATGACAAGCAAGGAACTATAGAACAGGCAAAGGCTTTCTGAGCTATGCCAATGGAAGACAAGTAAATGACATTCAGTAAAACTCTGGAAGATTTACACCTGTATAACAAGGAATGGCTTCAGAGGAAAACCACTGCTGTCTGCTCTTCATCTGTTACCACGCTGTGCCAGTTAAAGTCTAGTGAGTCTACCTGAGCACTGAGCTCTCAGAGCCTTGCCACTGAGCACCTCCCTGGCCTTGGCAGGACAAAGGATTTTACACTATGCTTTTATCTGCAAAGAGACCAGAGTCTGCATTCCACAAGCTAACATCACTGAAGGTGACAACCCCAGCTTCCAAAAAGTTACATCCCTGCCAAAGCCACCTGACAAATTCCATCCCATTACCTTCTATCATGTACTAAATGCATGAGAAAAAAGTGCCTCAAGCCAAGCCTCTGAATGGTTGTGTTCCTGTGTTAAAGGTCTGCTATCACTGTTCTGTAAACAAAGATAAGGCATTTTTCTCCTAAATGACAGTACTCTAGCTAATGGTGCTCTAGCTAATGTTAAGGTAAAGTGGGGATGGGATCCTTAAGTGAGCAGGTTTTTCTTCCTCTGTCTCTTTGTTGTTCTGATAGCAGTAAAGGTAAGAAGAAAAGCCCATGCTTTGGCCTCCTGCTCCTTACCACTCTGCTAATGCGCCATCAATCCTCTGCATTTAGAAGAAACCATGCACTGAGGAAATTCGCCAACTTTCCCACACCCACAACTTGGGTTATTTGCATTCATGGGCAAACTATAGGCAAGTGCACCAGAGAGGTGAGTTCTCTAACACAAATGAGTACACAGTGACCAGTACACCAAGAAACCAAACCTGGCAAGTAAAGCCAAAAATCCTTTAGCCTTTTCCAAAAGGACAGGTGAAGAGATTGTGTCATTCCATTCAGGCAGGTAAAGGACACAAAGCTGAAGGTGATAGATTACTACATCCAGTGTACAGCTGCTTTTTTGGAGGTTTTATTCTGCATCCAACAAGGACTTGCCACTTAATATCATTTCAGTGTACAAAGGGAGGCCTGCATACATCCTCTTGCTTCATGTCCCCCAGGTTACATTAGCATGTACCTCTAAAAGCGTAACTACCCTCACACTTAGGCTCATTAACTATAAAGGACTATAACACAGAGTTGAGGGAAGCTAGGAATCTGTTCTGGTTTGTCTCCAGCAGTATCTGAGATATTTTTGCATAAATGTATCCAACCCATGGAGACCTACAGCTGTGCCTCAGTCCCACAGAAAATCCATACAATGAAAATTGCACTTTAAATCTCAAGGATCTTGAGATGCTGAGATAAAGTGCAACGTTTATCTTCCCAACTTGGACTTTTATTTTCTTTCAAGATGGCATCTACTCTTAAGGTCTTATGTATCTCCCCAAAGACCTTTGCAGGGAGGCTCACCAACCCTTACCCTGGGATGGCCTTAGAATGCAATTGAATTCTGAGATGGAAGCATGAAAGTTTCAACAGCAATTGAGACTTCAGCACATTAAGTCATGGAGGAGGAGATTATCTGATGAGCTTTGGGTCCCATATATGTTTTGTAAAAATGGTAGGATCATGGCAGAAAACACATGAAAACCTTATAAAGGATTAAACATTTCCCTGCAGTGCTCAAAATCCAAACAGAAGAGCATTTTATCAGTGTGGTTAAAAACCACACTAACAAAAACCCCAAACCAAACAAAATCAGAACAAAACTACCTACAAAGCACAACAAAAGAGACTAAAAGCAAGAGTGAAACTAGCCAGGCTGTTCTCAGTAACCAACTTCAATCAAACGGAATAAATTAATGCAGAGCCTAAAATTATATAGAATCAGTTCAGAGCTGTCTTTTTTATCTCAATACTGACATTTCAGGAAAGAAGAAAATCCTATAGGGGAGCTCAGTGTAGAGATCCAGGGGCCTCTGAAGAGCAGAGTAACACGGGAGATCCCCACACTTGTAAGCGGCTGCATCACTAGCTGTTAGCACATAGCAAAATCAGGAAAGGAAAAGTGGAGCAATGAAGATAGAGCAGGCTACTGCTGGAAACGATGCAGCTTCTACAAAGATTGACTACTGGTAACACATTGATGCTTTCGGAAAAAAAGCCTGGAATGTGTGGAATTCTCTGGGATGCCAGGGTGCAAAAAGGATCTCATTAGCTAGGGCTTTCAAAATCTGCTGCCTGGTTGTTGCCGATTATTCAGAAAGCAAGATGGCTTACATCATGAATTTCTAACTGCCAGATCTCTAGTCCCTTAGACTGAGAAATCATCTTTCCAAACAACCGTAGAGGCACTGAGTCCCAAATCTACACACTAGTCCAGCACTTCTCCTATGTTTCCGCATTACCAAGATAATCAAGCATCTATTAATAAAACTGGGCAGTATCACACTGCTCAGTTCTCTTGCTGGCAACAAGAAAACTCTAAGCCACAGCCAGACTGACAACAATCATGTTATTCCCACACGGTTCTGCTTCAGAAGCAGACCCTGGAGCTGCTTATGATGAAAAGCAGTAAAGTACTTGGAGTGGCAGAAGGGCAAAGTAGTTAGTTCAGGAGCTGAGCAGGAAAACATTTCTCACCCTTGTTTCTCTTCCAATCAGAGGATGGGAAAGGATTCATATTTGCAAGATGCTGGCTGGCCAGAGGCTTAAAAGAAAGATGAAAGGACAAGCAGCGTCTGAGGAGGCAGAGGCAAGGGACCTTGAGTTTTTGAAGATGACCTGCTTGTGACTGCCCAGAATCAGTCCCTCATTGTGCCTAACAAGGTTTTCCAATCACACTGAACAGTGACAAAAACAAAGGGCAACACATAGGTAAATGCCTTTACCAGTAGCGTAGCAGAGGAGTTAAAGTACTTTTCTTTAAGCAAAGTATACACATACTTGCAAATGTTCACCATTGCAACAGCAACAGAGCTGAGAATGTTAAGCCCTCATGAAAATGACAGCAGTAGTGATAAGCATTACTGGGAAAACCACAGTTTTAATTAATTTTAATTCTTTAATATTCCCTGAATCCAACATAGATGTTTTCATATAATAATACACAATTTTCAATATAAAATACAACGTTATTATGTAAAATTGTGTTATATGCTATTTTCAAGAGATTTCCTTTCCTGCTCCCCTTCCCCTTGGTATCATCTCTGCAATTGCAATGGGCAAGGAATGCCCCTCTAACCACTGGCTCCAACAGCTCTTGAGATGGCATTAGCCCATCATTTCCTTTTCCTCATGCAGCCTGTGCATTCACAGGGGAATCTCAGGATCCAGCTGGCTTATGAGACATGGAGAAAAAGGCCTTCCACTGTCACGGCTCAGTATCTAGGGCATGTCCAGTAGCATTATTCTCAAATCACTGTGCTGGACATGAAGTTGGAACACGAAGAATGTCTCACTGTGACAAGATAGCCTGGTAGTTTTAAACTGAGTACTTGAAAAACGTGTGGTTGGGCTGAACTGTCCTGGTGTTAACATCCCAGTACATGGTGTCTTGGTCAGTGCATGAAGAAGCCCAGCCCCTCCAGACCATGATATGCAATAAATTCAATGCAGCCATTATAGTCATAGCATGGGTGGGGTGGCTGCATGCCTGTCACCAACTTGTTCCTTGTGATTCTAAGTTCAAACCTCCAGCCAGTTCTGAATTACTCTTAGATGTGTCATTTGGGCTGAACAGCCAAAAGACAGCCCTGAGGCCATCCCATTATTTCCATGTTTGCCACAGGAGACAGAAGTCAGTATGCCTTAATGTTATGCTGGTTAGGTCCTGGGCAGATCTGTGACCACCTGTGATTGCTCTCTTGGCTTCAGAAAAACAACTGGGTGTAGTAACTTGAGTGTAATACTTGCAGGAGTGAATTATGTAGGCACTTCATGCATAAAACAAACATTAGCATAGTCTTGCTGAAAGTAATAATGAAGGAGGAGGCGTCAGCCCAGAGAGGAGAAAGCACACTATCATTATACACTCCAGGGAAGATGGGCAGCTCCTGCCAGGCAGTTTTATCTGTCCTTTGGGAACAGCGAGCGGTCTGGAGGCCAAATGGAGGTATTGCTGTGGGTGTGTGTGGATTTTGGGGCAATGTGAGGAGATGACGTGCAGAGTGGTGCTGCTCAGCTCCAGGTCTCAGTTGAGAAGAGTTGAATGGATGTAGCACTATGCAAATGCAGCTCTGCTGATCCAGCACTGGAGGGGGAATAAAAGCAGCCAGAGCAGGCAAAGAAATTGACTATTCATGTACATTGGATTGGTATTGAGACTCTCACCTTAAAGAAAACATGTGGTACACAGCTGCATGGAGAGAAGTGATGAGGACAGGGAGATGTGCTTCAAGCAGCTGTACAGCTGCAGGCAAGACACACACCTGCTGGAGGATGGGTGGTGGCAAAGCCCAGCATTGTGGAGGATTCCTTGGCTGACCAGACCTAGGAACAACTGCAGCTCTATCAGTGGCACTGTGCTGCACACAAGGGGAAGAAGCAACATCTGGCAAACACAGGGGAGATCATGACTAAAATTTTCTCCCCTCATAAAGACAGAAGGATTTAAAAGAAAACAGAACACACAAAAAAAAAGGATTCTGCATTTATCATTACAGGGATAAAACCAGACTCTCTAATTAAGCAGATGACATAACTATGCTGTAATATCAAGATTTTGCTCTGTGATTTGCAAACAAGCTGCACTTGCACAATCCAGAAAGAAAAAAGCTGTACAGATTAGAACAGCTAAGCTCTGCTCTCACTTACATTAGTATATACCCACAGTTACTCAGCTCAAAAGACCTACAGATGAGAATGTGATACGAGGAGTTTCATTTCCTCAGACAGTTCCCTCACTAGCTCAGCCAAGCCTCCTTCTCACTGCAGTTTCCAATCACAGCCCAGCACTCTGCTCTGATTACACACTCATCCTGAAACCACAGAAAGCCTCCCTCGGTCTCATCTACGGTTGATGTATATTAATACACCACCAGCAAAGTCACTCTACGGCTGCTGAGTATATAGCTTAAATACCGTTGAATACTTAAGGCTTGCTTCTGCTAATCAGGAAAGCTTCTTTGATCCTAAAAGAGTTACGTATATTCCACAATGCTCCAAAGGGGAGGAAATCCAGAGAGCAATTTTTTAAATGGCACATTCATTAAAAACACCTAGAAGAGGGCATGGTCTTGTTTACCCTGGTGTAAACTCACTTTGCTGTACTTAGTGGAGATACTCAGGATTTAGAGGGGTACAGCAGAAGGCAAAAACTAAGCCAAATTCTCCTTCCAAGCCATTGGGTTTTTTGTAAGAGATACTAAGAAGTCAAAACCAACACCAATCTCTGCTACTCCAGACGTCCAATCCACAGCCCTATCTATCAAAAAAAAACTATATCCACAAGTGCTTGGGAAGCGTATGCACCAGTGAGAGTACAAAATCATTACAC
>VZRN01001245.1:98953-110845 GCA_013397935.1 Dasyornis broadbenti
GGGAGGCGCTGCGGGGCGGGCGCGGTCCCGGTGCGCGGACGGCGGAGGCCCCGGCGGCCCCTGTCGGGCGGGGGCAGCTGCTCCGGGCACACTCTGCCTCCTCGCCCCCGGCCCAGCCCGTCTCCCCTCCGGCGGGAGAGCTGCTCAGGTGCGCGGAAGAAGAAAGAGAAGGTGTGTCGAGGGGCAGAAGAGAACCCAACTCAGCAAGGCCCGACTGCTGCGGGAGGGTGGTGCCAGCCCACTGGTGTCACCCCTTGGGGCACCGCAGGGAGGTTGTTGCAGTCGCTGAAGTCAGGTGCATGCACTCGGGCACCGGCTTCTTAGGAGGTGTCAGGGAAAGCTGGGTTCCCGTCAGACAAGGAGCACTGCTTCTGATGCAACACAGCTCAGCTTGCGGGCGTACACTTCTGAAAGGTGAACGTGCCTAATAAGCAGGCATGAAATCTGAATACAAACTCTAAATTTTTGGTGGTAAGTACCACTGAAAGAGGTACTGTAAAAGGAGAGCCAGGCAGATGCAAATGGAGGCATTCCACAGTTTGGAAACAGTAATTTGCTTGCCCATTTGACCTTAGCTTGTCAT
The DNA here is from genome assembly GCA_013397935.1 of Dasyornis broadbenti. Classification (NCBI taxonomy): domain Eukaryota; kingdom Metazoa; phylum Chordata; class Aves; order Passeriformes; family Dasyornithidae; genus Dasyornis; species Dasyornis broadbenti. The sequence goes on from VZRN01001245.1 coordinate 99,537, forward strand.
CCTTGCACTTGTGTGTTGTGGTACAGTCTGTCATTACATGACCACATAGAGGCAGCTTTTAATTACCGCTGGTCAAATAGCCTGAGTTGCAGAGAGCATCACTGCCAGACTGGTGGTACATACGCTCTGCAGATGCAACAACCCGCTCCCTGGACAAGCTTAGGTCCGGGGGGGGGCAGCTATTTCACAGAGATCAGAGTGTGAGCTGATAAACTTTGCTGGCGCTGCTGCTGGCTTTTGGCATAGACCGTTCATGTGCCTTCATGCTTTGCCTCTGGAAAGCGGAGCACACAAAGCCAGCTCAGGTCTTTAGCTCAGGTTTGTGACTTGGCTTGAAATGGGTCCCAGCCCTATGCTTGTGGGGGGAAGAAGGCACAGAGCCTGCCCCAATCTCAGCATCACTTTCCCACACCTCCTGGGGGGCTTGAAGTTCAGGTGTGACCCAGTGGAAGCAAGCAGGGACACGAGAGCTGTCACAGGTCCAGGGGCAGTGCTCAAACCGTAGTAAAAATATTCCTTGGACCCAAGATGAACCACTACTAAAATCACTGGGGTATTTGTATCCCATATTCCTGAGTTTGTTCTGCAGTGGGGAGGCTTTTAGCTCTTGTAATGGAGCATGGACTATACTGCTCTTCCTACCTGGGGGAGTCATGATACATTATTTATAAGCCTCTGAAATGTATTTTAATACTTCACTTGAGATTCATAAAGCAAGGGGGAACTGTTAAGTTTTAATGCTTCATAAAGAGCAGCATCCACCCAAACTGGTTTGGGATCACAAGAAAAGGACCAAGAAACAGCAGTATACCATTCACCAGGGAGGGGCAGGAGATACCTCTGAGGAAATCAGCTCAGGCACTCATTTGGCCTCTCTCTCAGGAACATGATAAGCCTGTGAATTGAGCTATACATAACAGTTAAAAGGTGCAAGGGGCAGGATTTTAGATTGCATCTTACCACAGCCTCCCAATTGCAGCTACTCTCTGATCAGCTCAGACAAGACAAGAGCTGTGCAATTCTCTTCCTTCCCTTCAAAACAGCACCTTGGTTCCAGCAGTATGTCCCTACTCAACCTCAGCAAAGCTACCAGAAGCCAGTGCTTGCTCTTCATTTACTTTTCCCAGTCTGTTATTATTACTTCACATTTACACAGACTCCATGGTCTCTCTTTTTACCCCATGCTGGGAAAGGTACAGGTTACCTTAGGTACGCTACTAGTCCCATGACAACTGCGTGACTTGAGTATGGTACATAAAACACCAAACCACATAGGAGTGAACTTCTTCAAAGCAGGAAGGTTCAGCCAAGTCTGTGCATCTCCACCATAGGGAGCATATTTTCATTTTGGAGGTTTGTAGCATTACTGTCCTTCCCTCCACAAGCCTAGATGTTACATTTTTCTTAGCTTTTCATTGCAAGCAGAACAGACTCCATACGCAGCTTGGGTGAGGGGCACTGGCATTTTCCACCAGGCAGGTGGAGATACTGTGTTGCTTTCCTCTGGTCAGAACACAGCTCGCAGCTTCGCAGGCACTGGGGAGTCAGGTTGCCCCAGTCACTCACTTACTATGTCTTTTTCATCAGTAATATTGTGTGGTGCAAATTCAAATTCAGTATCTTTTCAGCTGCCCCCAGGATTGCTCTTAGTATGTCTGTTCAATAGCAGATGTACTAAGAGGGGAGCAATCCCAAAGGTTAATCTCAGTGTCACCCAATGGATCTTTGGAGTCTCTTGTAGCAGAAGGAGAGGAAAAAATATCTTCCGTGGGGGAATTTGAATGTTGTCTCAGGTCTGAAGTGCCCTTCAGGGGCACCAATCCCTCTGCACAGACTGGAGGCTTCCCTTGGCTGGAGTTAAACCTCAAGACCCAGAGTATTAATTTGTGAACACATTAGCCTGGACCAACTAACTGCATCGCTAGATTTCAAGAAGCACTTGCTGACCTTGGAGACTGAGACATGTCAGAAAGGAGTCATGAACAGAGATAAATAGGTGAAACGATTCCTTGTGTATTTATTTATGGCAGGAAAAATGTCATGTTGAACTGTACTGCTGTCTTGCGTGTTTGTGAGATGTATTCGCTGTGTTAGCTGCTGTAAATTTAGGTTGGGATGCTGCTGTGGATGGCATTGGCTTTCACCCATGGCAGTGAAAGGCTGCACGATGGTTTTCTTTCAAGACACATGCAATGTGGGAGACAAAGAGTGAGCTAACAGAGTAAAAGAAAGGTCCTGCTTGATCTCTCACTGGTGCTGCTGGTGGTAGCAGGCACCTGGTCATAGCCCACAGTAATTGTTGTGCAGCTTCCCACCCCCTTCCCACCGCTGCACTCATTCCCTGGCTCGCATTGGCTGCTGATAGCCTGGCCGAGGTGTGACTTTACAGCAACACCAGCTAGGGAATATTCCTGCCGATGGAGACAGGGGGCAGAGCTATGGGCAGATAAGAAGGGATCTGGTTTCCTCCTGCAGCTCGCTGCAGGAAGCAGCGAGGTGGGATTAGGCAATCTCACCCAGTTTGGCAGGGCTGTTCTGGCCTGCTGCAGTGTCTCTTGTTCTGCAGTGCCAGAAAGGGAGGAGAGGCTGATGAGTGCTGTAGGCTATTGTCATTTCCTTCTTTTTCCACAGCTGTCAGGAAGGTGCCTTTAGGCATCATATTAATGAAGTTGTGGCCTTTTGGCCATAATGTGGAATCTGTCATTGCTGATGTTAGCCCACCCTAAATATATCACTTATTTATTCTCAGCAAAGATGTCACAGACAGATCATTCCCAAACCCGTACCCACTCAGGCTAGCAAAATTATCCTTTTTCGGAAAGTCCCTTCAATATTCAGCTGCCATTCTGAACTTAGACCCAACAGTGACATTCCTTGATCACAATAAGGCCACATTAAAGGTAAAACCCCATAAGGCAGGAAAGTAGCAGCCAGGGCAGTCCCCTGTGATTTTTGACCTGCTCATTTAGGACTCTCAGTCCTGCCAGTTTGTTTCAGCAGGTAAATGTTAAAATAATTTCCAAAATATGGGACATTAAGATTCTACTGGGAAATACTTTTCCTGATGAAGGTCCCTAATTTTGAGTGACATAGTGAGGCAAAAAGCTGGTAATTCAAATGTTGACAATATGTTCAGGACACAGAGATGACTTTCTCCCTCAGTGAAGGCCACACTGCTGATGTGCTGAGACACACATCTTCTTACTTCTGGTTTCTGTTTCCCTACAACTTTATTGGCACAAACAGCTATACAAATGTATACAGCATGCAAGAGACCACAAATCTCTTCTAGGAGTTGCTATATGAATATGACTAGATATTCATGTGCTATAGGTAGGAGTCTTCCCTGTTCATCCTTGTTTCTCTGACAATACTCACAAAATCATTGTTGCTGCTAGTTTGCCATCACCACTAACTCTGTGCAGTCTGAATTTTCTCTTGTCCTCTGGACCTTGGCACCCTTTTTCCTTATTTTTTCCTTCTTTGAGAAGAAGAATTTTAGTGTCCTCAGTAGAGCTGTTTCCTAACCTTCCTCACACCTCCAGCTGAGGATGTGTATAGGCATTAGAATGGTGTTTCTCTGCGTTAATCTCTCTCCTGTCCAACTGCATTTCCCCAGGCACTCGTGTGCTGTCACCAGCTTACACTGATCCAGCCCACTACTGCTCTTTCTGGTAGTTGTTAATATTTGTATTGCCATAAACCTTTTCACCCCTGAACTACGAGCCCACTGATTTAGTCATTGGTTTAAGTGGGGAAAAAGCAGGATCTGCAGGAGTGCTTGTACCTGTAGCAAAAGGAAGTACTGGACTCCACTGGTGCTGCAAAACAGAATTAAATACATTCAAACTAACTTCCTTTCTCCAAAGTCTCCTAATTATGTTGTTACAGAGTTTACTTGTAATCAGAGTAGGGATGACATTTCAAACTGAAGAGTGATTATTAAATTGACACTTCCTTTAAAATGTGCCTGAAGTCAAGAGTGATATGCTAATTGAATTTTATTAGCAAGAAATGTCTGTTTTAATAGGGAAACTTCCTAATCTCTCTATCAAGTTCATGTTAAGTGCATGCCTACTCAATATTTTCCGTCATTACTACCTGATATTGCTAGTCAGAAAAAAGCGTCATTGGAGCATCCTCCTGAGCAGCAAATACTGTAATTTCCTTTGATATCGATATTAGTTTCACATTCCAAAGCTGTTTATGCCTTTAAAAATAATAGTGGTTTCAAACATGCAATAAATCCAAGACTAAATCAAAATGAAGCTGAGAATTTCTAGCAAATTTCAGGGTCCCCTGTAACACATTAAACATTTCCAACAGCTCTAGTATGACAGGTATAAGTGTCCACACCATTATCCTTGAAAATACTGATGCTCATTTTGTCATCTCAGAAGAAAGGAATTGTGTAGAGGAAAGCTGGGATACCTTTCCTAGACTTCATACCAGAACACAACACAGCAGAGTAGCTGTGCCTCTGGAGCAGCATCCGTATCCAAGCTGAACTTCAGGAAAACTAGATTCCACCGTGTGGGCTGTGCCATCTGTGTTGGGAAAGGGCAAGTGGGTGATTCTTCAGAAGACAAAGTTCTCAAAGTACAGTCAGGCTCTGTTCTGTACAGGAATCTCTGTTGGGGCAACATCCCCAGCAACCTCAGCTGGAGTGCCGTGATACCTGACTCCAGCCTGTGCAGAGAAGTGGTTAAAATTCAATCTCTACAGTCCCAAGTAGGAACATTCACAATGACAAAAAGTAAACACAGGTTTTATTATATCTTAATAAAACACAATACAAGGAGAAGCAGACAATAACAAACTGTGTTCTTTACAAAAAATTATAATCCCTTCTTGGGAAACAGAGGGGAAAAAGAAGATGTAATACTTTCAGTGTGAGATCCATCCCCCCTCTGTTGCTCTGACTTTTTAATTGCCCTTGATTTGATAGTAGTGGGGTTTTAACCTACGTTGTGGGTATTTTCACTGTTCTCTGTAATTTTGCCTGCTGGCATCAGGCAGTTTGTGCACATCAAGCCAAGTCTGCTGTCTTGATTCAGGGCTCATATGACCTCAGCTGACATTTTGCCTGTATCAGGACAGTGGGAGCAACACTAGTGTAGAGAAAGGAAGATTTTTTGGGAAGAGAATGTGAAATTCCCATCGTCCACAAATGAGTTTTTAGTCAGTATTAACAACACACATTTTTACACATTCGAAAATGGTTTGGCATGTGCAGTTTGCATGCTGAACATGCCCTAACTCTCTGTCATGCAGTCTAAATGTGAAAGTAATTTCAAGTTTCTGTATTCTGGAGCCAATCCAGCTTGCGGTTCATGTCACCAAGTCAAGGGCAGTAAAATGTCACTTCACTTTATGCTCATGATGAAGAGCTGAAGAAGGACATACTCTGGGAAAGGCTAAATCAGGTCGATGCCTCCGCACTTTCTGTTGCTTCTCCCAGAGAGGCAAGGAACTTTAGTTTGGTTGGGTGGCGCTTACCTGGCCTGTACCTTTCTGTGTTGTGGCAGGACCATAACTGTTTTGGTTGTGGGTGTTGCTTGGAGAGCTGAGCACGCTGAGCTCGCTCACTTTGCAGTGCTGAGATGGGAGGCTCAGTCCACACACCAGGTTTCCTAGCAGTGCCTCATGCCAACCATTCCCCTAGGGGTTTAGCCAAGCTCTTGCCTTGGGCTTGCTGAGGAAGAGTCCAGAAGAGGAAAAGCAAGGGTGAGTCAGATTGATTTCACCAAACTGAGTTTCCAAACCCATGAGGGAGAGTGTTTTAGAGCATTGCAAGCTCTAACCTACAGTGTACAGGCCATATTCCAGCTCAGTGTGTCAGAAGTTTAATTTATTGGAAAACCCATGCTCCACGAGTCCAAAATAGCAAAAAAGGGAGCAAATTAGGATTGAATACCACAGGGGTAAGTAAATGCAAAAGCTCATGCTACCCTGCACGTACTCTTTCCAGCTGTATGATTTCCATTATGAATAAATTTTCTCTGCCAGGAGTAACTCTTTGATTTTGAAAGAAATCAAAATAACAAAAGATATATAATTACTTTGTAGGTGGGCTAATTCCTTCTTCCATGTCTTTGTCCACAATGGAGGCAAGAGGAGTAGTTTTATGCTCAGTGGCTTGGCAGTACTTCCAACCCTCCACAGCAGAAGGAAAAGGCACCCTAAACATTAATATTTTAAATCTTACCATAAAGCAGTGAAGGCTGGCTCATACCCTTGAGCAAGCTGAATAGTTCTTCCATGTGGCAGTACTGGTGCTGGAAGCATGGCCAGTAGCCCAGCTTTTAAGAAGAATCTTCATCTGATATAAATAATTTTTACTTGGAGACCACTTGTGGTCTCATCATGGCCGGTCAAATTAGCTTCCTGTTTTGTTTAACAACAAGTAGTGCTCTAAGTGCTCTGAAAATGCCACCATAATAGGAAAAGTCTGATGAAGTAAGTGATTACTATTTCAAAGGAAGGCAAAGTTTATAGAAGCGTAATTAGTCATCTGCTCTTAAACCAGAAAAATATGGTGGAGAAAAGAGATCTTTGGGGTTTTAAAAAGAGATACAGAAATATGTTAAATGATGGAATGTCATTAGAGTCTGCATTTATTTTAAGGATAAACAGAGCTATTATACAGCTGCCCACCTTTATATCTACTCTTTCTGTTTTCTGCCTAATGGGCTTTCTTCCTTATGTACAGAAAAAAACCCCAATCCTATCCTGTTTATAGTTGAGTTGCAATATGCCGAAAATTATTACTTCAGATTTTTTACATTAAGTCTGTCTGCTGGCAAGAGGAAAACCCTCTCATATTATCTAATTATGGCTTCAAGCAGCACTAATGAAGAAGTTGCACAGGCTGGGGCCTGTTCTCTCTTCTCTGGAGGCGTCAACAGAGAGTCTGTGGTTGTGGTCACACAGAAGTGGGGAGGGAGGCTGGGGCTGCCAGGCACAACAGCCTGCAGAGGGAAGTTCAGCGCTCAAGAGCGCAAGAGTGGAGTCAAGTCCACAGCTCCAGTGCAGGAATGCAGCTTGATTCATGAGGCTGAGACCGCCCACCAATGCCTTCTTCCCCTCCCACCCTGGGAGCCTGGAATGTGTCTTGGAGGCAGCTGAGCTGGGTGGGGATGGAGCCCTCCATGCATTGGGAAGGAGATGTGCACAGCTGTGCCAGCACAACTGCAGCACGTGTCTACAAGTGTATTCCTGGCACTGGGCTACAAGCCAGCATGAGGAGCAGCTGTCCAGCTTTGGGGAGGTTGTGTCTGGCTGATGGAAAGACTCAGGTATATATTCCCTGGAATCAAATGAGTTATTGATGTGAAATAAGGCAACCTCAGTGAAGTCTCGTGCTAGACAAGCTAGGCTATGTACTCATAGCAAGGACGGAGGCATGGCAATGGAGATCAGGGAACTTGCTGCTTTAGTATCAGCCACAATTTAGCTGTAAAATCCACAGCAGAAGTTGAACATAAGAGTGACATCTGAGTTCCCTGCTGCCATTGCTTACCTGTTACAGAATCTTTGGAACCAGCTAACTAGTTTAGCATTAGCTGTGCTAATTTTGTAAACACAGTTGAAACCATAGCACAGGCATACATGTAGTCATTTAGAGTATAGCAGAGAATAATATAGATACCAAAGAGAATCAGAAGAAACTCCACTGATAGCTGGCCTACATGAAGAAAAAAGAGACTCAAACTTAGATATGAGTTAATTGGGATTTTCTTCTACATGGCATTAACCTCTTGGATGGAGAGTCCAGCAAAGCTGTGATTTATTTACCATAGATACACTCAAAGGATACTGCATAACTTAGTGTTCTGGCACTGTGAAAGTTATTTGCAATAATGAATTTTTAAAATTCTTTGGAGAAATGTGAGTGCATATTCCCTTCCCCCATCAATTAAAAAAAAAAAAAAAAAAAAAAGAAATTGCAGAGTAACATTCAAAGGCTCATTAAAAGCAACCAGGGAAAATAGATTACGGAGACTTCAAAGACTCACGATACTGGTTAAGAATCAGCTCTCTTTTTCAAAGAAAATGTTATTAGCTAATCCTTGAAATTTGGGTTTTGGCAGATGACACAGTATTTCCTGCAGGTGCAGAAACCAGACAGTATTAAAAGAGTTTTGGTAGTGCACAAAAAACTCCTCAACTAGACTTATGGTTCCCTCTGCTTAAGGCAGCTTGAGTGCACTCCCTGATCCCTCATACGTGCACTGAAATGTAGCAGCATTTCAGGAGACTTTGACTACATTAAGCTATAGATCTTCTTTACTGGGAAAGCAAGTCTGTTAAGATAATGTTTTTTGGGTTTCTTTAGTAGGAAAAATAATGTCTTAATTATTGCTATTATCAGTAATATTGGAGGGAATAACAGAAAAGCCAATGCAGTGAATAATGGAAATAATGTCTACATATGGGTTAAAAAGTACGCAAATGAAACACCATATACATGCAAACAATCATCATTCCACACCACATTCCTGCTTATATCAGTATGGATATGCTTTGGCATATTGTCTCTTTTGAGAGCTTCTTTACAAGGTCCCATGTGTGTTTTTGTCTGCTCTATCCATGGCTAATCCCAACTCTTCCATGAGTTAGAAGTCCCTGCTTATCAAAAGAGACAAGTCCAGCCAGATCTGTCAAAAGTCCTTTGTTAAACTATGATCCTTTGGCTTTGATTTGAAGCTTGACTGTCTCACAATGACAATTTTCCCACTGAGACTTCACCTAAAATTTGGCCCAAAAGATGCCCAAAGCTGTGTCTTACTGTTTCCATGGCAACGAATTGCTTGAAATCAAATAACTGAGCTTAAGATGCCCTTAGTAGGTAGCAACCTGAAAAGAAGCACCTGAATGAATAAGGGATGATGGAGTAGCGGCAAAATTTGCAAGGAAACTTATTCCCATTTTCTAGAAATCTAAAGAGATTTTTTGTAGGCATTAATTTTCAGATATAATCTGAACAACATTGCTTATAAATTCAATTAAGACTTTCAGGTGAAATTAAAACTACAACAAAACTGGAGTTCACAACTGTAGAAAAGAGATCATGGGAGCTCATTAATTCTAGCATTAATGGTAGAGACCCATGTCTGCGTATGTTAGGAGATATATATGTCAGAGGGACATGGTAAAGGTCACCACTTTACTGAATGCTTTTCACATGCCTTGTCGAAAGTATTTTGAAGTGTTTTGAGATCTTGGGTATGTTATACAGGCACTTGCATTTCCTTGTAAGAGACAGCTACTCCTATTACTCACAAGTTCATTCTCTGACATGTATTTTGTCCCCATACACAGTATCAGGTATACAGTGCTGACAACTAATATCAGAAAACTTGACACAGTTACAATTGTATGAACCATGTGTGTCTGCACTGCAAAAGAGACACAAGCTATCACACTGAAAAGTTAAGCTAGCTCAAAAATGAATATTTGACTTGTCTGATTTGATTCAACACCAAGAGTAACTACATATTTTCCAATACATATTTTTAATTAGAGGTCTCTGAACAGTCTGGGAGAGCTGGGATAAGAGGTAGAGTATGACTGATGACACCAAATGGGATTAATACAGCATTATTAAACAGGCGTCACAAACATTTTACATGCACATGTCCAACCCTTCCCCTACCCCAACAAAACCCAAATGCAGCCACAAACTGCACCTAGATCTATGTTTAAGCCATTGCACAAGTGTTCCAGTTTCCAAAAGCATCTCTTGTTGGCTGTTATTTCTCTAGTTTTATTGACATTTGCTCAGATGTGTCAAAATGCCTGCTGAAAAGTTTAATCCAATATAAAATTGTTCAGAGAACAAGAGAGCTCAGGAGATTTAACTTTTTTGTTAGAAAAGAGGCTTAAAACAACTTGGGTGCTATAGAATATTTATTGCTCAAAGAAAAATGACCTAGAAGTTAGCAAAGGAAATAAATGGTTTTTGGAAATAAAAAGGCTGTGTTGTGAGTGGAGGGCATCTGAGCAGAGCTGTAAAAGATGTTAAAGTTCTCATTTCTTTTGCACAGATTTATTTTCCTGCAGATGACAGTAAATGTTGGGTGTACTGCAGGATCTCTCCCCCACCCCAACACAGACTCTTCCCTGTGGACAGAGGCCACTGAGGGCAGGTGTGATGAGGAGTAGGAAGAGAAGTTGCAGAAAAAGCACATTTTGGGGGATACTCTGACCCTAACATGTGTCTTCTAACTGTAATTATAGACATAAGAAAGGTATCTTGAACCCTTGTTCTTGCTCTTTACTTAATGTCACGGCACAGTGAGTTGTTCATCTTGCTAAGAGCAGAATTGTGCTCTAAAATTATTCTTATCTCCCACTGGTTTATAGAGGCACTGTCTTCCTAGTTTGGACATCTCAGTTATAAACTCAGTACCTATAGTCAGGTGGAATGAATCTGGGTCCCAGTATCTCCCTTTTAGAGGAGGATATGCTCACAGTGTATCTAAACACCTTCTGTACTAGTTTAGTGGTATCAGTATTTCCAGTAAATTTTCTGAAGTCTCTTGCTCTTCACATCTAGAAGGCAGAGAAATAATGACCCTAAGACGATTTTTGAGTGAGGATGAGCTATAAAAGGGGAAACATCAGAAAAGGAGAGTGGCCCCAGTAAATTATAAAAACTATTGTGGTCATGAAGTACTTTGTTGTCTTTACCCAGTCTAAGAAGGTAGTAACTTTAATAGTAGGATAACCAGTTTAGAGGACATGGCACTGAATCATGATGCGTGACTTTTGCTGCATGGAATGTTTTTTGAAGGCAGTGTAACATCTACTCATCACCCATTAGGTTCAACCAGAGGACACTTCCCTGTTCATTCACCAGAATGACAGTAAGAACTACATCAACACCCTTGTCCTGGCTCATTGTAATTGTCCTGGCTATGTATTTTATGTAGATTTCTCCATGGCTGCCATAGTGTCTGCTATCAATTTTGTTTCCAAATGGTATGTGTTTATTGCTCCTTTAATAAGAACATTTGTTTAGTTAAGAATATTTACTATTTTACACATATCTTGGCTGTACAGGCAAATAAAAATGTTCTGCGTATCTGAATAAGAACTGCAAGTGGTCTTCCTGGTTCCTTACAGTACAGCCCATGCCACCCACACTAGGTTCCCTTCTGTGCAGGGGCAATGATGTTGCAGTGAGGCTGTTGACTGGAGGGTGTGTCAGGATGCTCTTCAAATGAGTGATGTGGCACACAAAATAATTAGGATAATTAGGACTATGCTACTTTTGGAATTGTATGTAATCTCCTATTAAAAAA
>VZRN01001245.1:110881-123287 GCA_013397935.1 Dasyornis broadbenti
AAAAAAAAAAAAAGCTTTTATAACCAAGAGGAAGGAGAAACATGAGGAAAGAAGAGTGTTTTTTTCAACCTTGTTCCTACAACTTTACCTGCATTTGTTACTACTTTAACATTTGTCACAATACTTAAAATCTTACCACAGGCAAAATGTCTCAACAATATTGTTTTCACTTCAAAACTAGACACAGAATTCCAGTCCTGCGAGTCTACCTTGACAAGCATACAACACTGAGCATTGTAAAGTAAAATCAAATTGAAATGGCAATTCAGAAAAATCCATGTACAGAACACATTAAAAATTCACTGCAACATCACTGATCAAGTATAAGGTCTTAGGTTACATGAAATCAGTTACTAATGCAAAAATTGTTCTTGAGAGCTACTTATCTGGCTCGCCATAATTAATTTAATACCTTAGATGAGGAGAACAAAGGTTAAGGCTTACTCTCCAGTGGGGGTCACTGTTGAAGAACAGCCTCTAATTTTTCTTCTACAGAAGTTCAAACATATCCTAAAAACGCTAGACAAAATCTATACAGCTCATGCAAATGTATTGGAATTTGATTGGAGTAGTTCGCATCAACTGTCAAAGTGAATCCTATGTAAAGACAAAGTGTGCGGACTGTAGAAAGTAAATTATCAGGTAATTCTCAGGTAATTATCAGGTAATTAACACTATATGCATAACCAAAAAGGGAAACTAAAGATGGGAGGATGAGTACCTATGTTTGACTTCAGTTAAGGCTTGGCCAGAATGCTGTGCTTCTGTACAGGCTGACTGACCAACTCATTGACTCTGTTTTGGTAACTTTGGTGTAGGTCTGTATCCTCACAAGTAGTACTTGAGTTCTGAATTTCACCCCTTTAAAGATATTTACTACTCTTCACTGTTGATATTAGATTTCTTAATGAACTTGCTATAGTGCTTCCATTCTGGACCAAAAACTCCCACAAAATGGAAAATACCTCTTTAGAGCAGCATCAGTGTTATGTGATACGTTGTTTCTCGACAGCATGATATTTATACCTGGTTGCATTCAGATTAAAAAGCTGCTATTACTCTTTGTTTTCAGAGGACAGCAACAGCAGAGCTCAAACCACAGGGGACAGATATAGTTGCAGGCAGTCCTTATGTACTCTAAAGGCATGGTTTTAATAAAATAGAATAACTACATGTTCTAAATCAGATCTTTTGCTCCTGTAAATCAGAGTGATGCCACCAGAGTTCTGCCATTTGTGGTGGCTAACATCCAGCTCAGAAACTTTCACTCTATAAAAAGGGGAGCAGGAAGGAAGGAAGAAGGGAGGAGATATTCTAGTAGTAGTTCCAAACATAAAGATGTTAATCCCTGCCTGAAGGGATTATAAACTTCAGCTTTTTTACAGTTCAAGGAGCAGCCCCTACCACTGTTAATCGACCCAAATAACTCTTCACTGGGAATAGGTTAAAAGGTCTGTTTCAGGGAGTACATTCGCAGTGCCTCAGACAGTCCTACCACAGTTGAACAGAGACATCTGAAATGCAGACATGACATTTCCTACCTACTAGAAACAGTTTGTGTATTTTTTAACCATTAGTATTTGTCAGGGTCAGCAACTCCATGGTACAAAGGAGAAACCAGAGAGCAGGAGAAATACAGTTCATTTGTTCTGAGCTGGGACTGAGCTCTGCCTTCCTCACCATGCTGGTTCGGACATGTCTGCACATGCAACGTGCCTCCATCTAGTACCTCCATGCTAACATCTGGTACCTGAAGAGGACACTCTTAGCCACAAGCACAAAAGAAATCAGGATTTCAGGAAAACACTGAGAGATCTTTAAGAAATGTCATTACTCTGAGAAATTAACACTATGAAGAATCAGAATTAAAGTGTTATTTTTAGAAAGAGAATCTCTGTTTAAGAGGAAAATTGCTGGCAAAGATTATTCAAAAAGAATGTTCATGTAGCTGTAAGCCTTATTCTTTGTTTAATGCTTGCAATCTCAGCATCTTTGCAACTGCAAAATACCAGTTCTTTCACTTCTGTGCATACCCGCATCCTTTCATGTCCTTGAACCTCCATCCTCCGTTGCATCTGACACACTTAAGTGTGTCAGCCAATGTGGCTAACCTATGGTCTACTCAAAAGGGAAGATTATTTGCAGCATGAAGTATTTAATGTAGAGAACTTGGATGTGGTGTAAGGACATGTATATGGCAAAGACAAAAGAAAATGCGTCTCGGCTGAACAGATGTAAACCTGTGACTTCACAATGTGCTTCTGTTGCACTCTATTATAAAATGAAAGTTGAACATTTAGTTCTGCTCCAATTTTAGCATCATTTCCACAGATAACACGGAGCACTTCACAGACTTTTCAAGAACATTTTTTCCCCATAATGTTTATGGAAAAAGAAATTTGTCATGCTACCTTGCAAAAGGCAGTTACTTTGTTGACCAGATGCCAAAATGAAATTCAGACATGGATGACCAGAAATAAGATTTACTTTAATCCTACTAATCCTGAGCTGTTGATTGGTACAAGGCACCATTACAGCTGGGTAAGCTTTCCAGGCTTATCGTCTGATTCTCTTTGGAGTCATGAGATCACTTTGGATTCTCAATCTTTCCCTTGTAAAGGGCAATGTTCCTGTCTCATGTTCCATTTTCTGCTATAAACAATAAAGAGTGAAAGAAATCATGTACTTTTGCCAGCAAATGCAGAAAACTTAGGGCAGGTGTTTTATTGAGCCTGGTGATATGCTGTGTGGAAGAAGATGTGGGTTGTCCCTGAGGAGATTAGCAGCCTGTCCAGCTAATTACAGGGCCTTCTTGTACTGCCTTCTGTGAAGCCCCAAGGCATCTTCAGAAGCTGAAATTGTACTTACAGAATCACAGAATCATTTAGGTTGGAAAACACCTGTAAGATCATCAATTCCAACTGTTACCCCAATACTGCCAAGTCCACCATTAACCATGTTCCCAAGTGCCATCTCTACATGTTTTTAAAGTAGCTGCAGCTGTGGTGACTCCACCACTTCTCTGGACAGTCTGTTATAATGCTTGACAACCCTTTTAGTGAGGAAGGTGCATTTGACCTCGATCATCAGGAAAGATATGAAACAGGACTGGCCCCAGTACTGAGCCCTGGGTTACACCACAAGTGCTCAGCCATGAGCATTACAAATGAGAATTACAATGGATGTAATTCCATTCACCATCACTTTCTGGGCTCAGCGATTCAGCCACATTTTTACCTTTCATCTGACCAAGAGCAGCCAGTTTCTCCAGCAGAATGCTGTGAGAAATGGTGTCAATGTTGTCAGGTAGACAATATCCACAGCTTTTCCCTCATGCACTGATCAGATCACCCTTCTTAGGGGGAGGTTTGTCAAGCAGGACCTGCATTCCCTAAATGCATGTTGACTGGGCCCCAGTCTCCTGTTTGTCCTGTATGTGCCACCTGATGGCACTGAAGGTGATCTGCTCTATGACCTTCACTGGCACTGATATCAGACTGACAGGCCTGTAGTTCCCTGGATCCTCCTTCTGGCCCTTCTTGTAGATGACCCAGCTTCTCTCAGGAAGGTTTAGCTTCTTTTTGCCCATGGGAAGAAGGGGAGAAGCATAACTACCAAACCACTTTCAGCTGGATTTGAGGACCACCAGAGAGCTGGTGGGATCCTATTGATACTTCTCTTCCATCTGGAAGTAGCCAGTAGACTTTCACAGGTTTGTGAATTATAAGGCAGAAAGCCACCCTAGATATGAAGCACTGACCCAGTGTCAGTAGCAGCTGTACCCAAATTCTGAATGCTCACACTACCTGGCTGGAGAGCAAATCAGGCTGTCTTAGAGTAAGGTTATCTCCTGACAATGATCTGCTTCGTTTACTTTTTTTAATGTACTTATTGCATTATATGTCCCAACTTGGCAGAGCTGCCTCACAGTCCAGAACACCACATTTGGTGTGTTTTATACCTCACCGGAATATTATCTGTAAATCTGGTGTCTGCATTCAAGATCCTCTGGAAAAATTCCTGCCGTCTTAGCTTATCTAGTTGCAGGGTAGTTAGAAGGACAGAGATTCCAATAAATCTGCTGTACCTTATGTTGCAATGTTATCAAGGTAACACTATCACATCAACAACACAATTGGAGTTGAAATGAAAAGATACATATTCAGTTTTAGACTTAACTTTATCTAGGGACTTGGAGATAAAACTTGAAAGGCCAGTAGATAAGTAACAAAAAGCTTCTGAGTCATAGTTTCACCTAGAAAGAAAAGGTGAAAGTTTTAGAGACGACAACAGCTGAGTTATGTTGATTTTTCCTTTAAGGTGTCTTAAGGGATTTACACCTCAGAACAGTTTTTAAAACTGTGAGTGTCTTTTTAATGTGTTCGTGGTATCCCTGCAATGGAGCCTGCTCTATTTCTGAGGCTTATAGGTGCTATGGTAATACAGACAATAGCTGGTAGTAAACAGCATAACCTCCCACGCACAATATCTGTATAAGGCAGATGATTGAGAACATTTCTTATGATCCCTTTTAGCAGTGGATGCAATTAATTTGTTAACATTTCCCCGTAGTCTCACAAAGAAGCTGAGCAACATGGAAATATAAACTGGATAATAAATGTACATCGTTGATTCATCTCAGCCCTAAGAAGTTATTCATCATTTGTACTAAACATCTTCAAACACACTAAAGAGGAGTCTCTTCTGCCAGTGCATAATGCATTCTTGAGACCACGACGTCCTTCCAAACTTAATAAAACTTTCAATGCCACACTTGTTAGGGTAGAAGTTAAAAATGGCGTAACTGAGGTCAGTTGCTGTAGTGGTGAGATGTGTCACACTGATCAACATCTGGTTACTGGTCTGCAGCCTCCCCAGCTCTTGTCACTCTCCTGAGGAATTTCTAAGGGTTATTGGTTTACAGAAGTACTATTTGCAAATAATATCATGAATGTATGATTCGCAAAACTAGCAGCTCAGGGAGTGAAAAATGGCTGGCTTTCCTCTCCCAAATCCTGCCTCCCAGAGGTAGGATGTGAAAAAAAAAAAACCACCTTTGAAAAGTGCTACCTGGCAGAAATGTCAAATAGAAGGAAATATGTGAGAAGCAGCAGGTCTAAGCTACCCCAGGGTTTGGGATGTAGCAGGAGGTAGAAATGCTTGCATCTGTGAACAGCTGCTTGAGGGGAACAAAAGAAAGCAACATCCTGTCCAATACGTCTTATCTCCTCCAAATGGAGTGAGTAGGCCTGACTTGTAGGCCTGACTCTGTGCTGCTGAAGTCAGTGGAAATCACTGTGTTGGTAAGTGCATAGTTGATTCCAGCAGTAGGAACTGGACAGTGTTGAAAAGACAGTCTTTTAGCTGCTGTCATTAATATTGAAACAACAATTTTCAGTGTCAAGGGACTGCCTTACACTGGAGGAGAATCTCTGAACATCCTTTTGCAAGAGCATTGTGCTTGCAAGGAGTTATTACAGTGGGGTCAGAGGATTGCTCCAGCAAGTTGACCAAACTTCCTCTAAAACTTCTGTCCTAGCAATTTTAGTGGTGATCTCATTTTCCAGTTGGACAACGGGCATTTCTCCATCTGTTCCCATCAAGAAATGGGCAGCTCAAAGATGCCTCTGACTGGCCTAGCTTCTTGATTTCTGATTATATACAGCTTATGGTTCTGACAGTTCACATAAATAGTCTTAGTTAATGCAGACCTGATGATCTTTTAATGCTTTTCTAGGCTAAGGTTTCAAAAGAGTTTTCTCTTTATTTTAGTTTATGGCAGCACTGTATTTTACAGCTGGTTTTAATGTATTTTTGGAGACAATATGGAATCAGTACTTGAGTTACAAGGTATGTATATCAGATGGAGACATAGCCACCATTCCTTGGCAAACTGTTAGATCAAATGAGCTGAATCTCCTCTACTTTATTGCCTAATTAATTCTTGAACGATTGCTGAATTGCTGGAGTGGGAAACCTTCCAACTTTGGTCACACTCTGTATTGGGTTATGTCAGAAAGGATTGGAAAGTGAGGGTTTTCTTTAATCTGGGTTCACAGAGGGAAACTTCTAGGTAGGTGGGCAGGGATTGCTTTTGCCTACTTTTACAGTTGAATAGCAAGCGGAAGCAGCTCTTCAGCCAAGGGTCAAAATCTCCAGGGAGGACAGATCCTACTGGGGAACAGGACCCTGAAAGTGCTCACACTTGTCAGTTGCCAGCTTGCTGATAAACAGAATGGGCTTGATTTTCTGTAGAAAAGTCTTCCTTGGATGATGAGATCTTTTGTGGGTTTTGCAAGCACTACCAGGAGTGGGACAATGGATTACTTGGAGGTAAGTTATCGGCTGCTGAAGATGGAGTCACAGCACAGAAAAATTTTTCTGAGAACTGACCATGAGGAATTAAAGAAACAATGACTTAGGAAGAACATTGTTTCTGGCAGGGTGATGTCAGACACAGGAGTGTCAATGAAAAGATTTTTATTTTTCTGGAGCAGCAGTTTCCTGTTTCTGCGGCTTCATTCTGGTTTTGATCAGAGGAAGACTCTTTGATATCTGGCAACATATCAGGCTTACACTCACCCCAGAAAAATACAAAGTATTTATTCTACAGCCATGGGCTTCAGGAGCACTTGACACACTTACTGGCTCAGGTACAGGAAGGACAAATCCATAGCTCCTTTGGGTATCTCTGCACAGAGCCGCCATATGTCTGCTAGCTGCACCTTGGACATTCCAGCAGGAAAGAAATGAGAGCATATGCAAAAGCCAGTACCCTACCGCTCACCCATCCCAGTGTTGTCTCCAGCAGTGACAGTGGTTAGAAACATGAGTCAGAAAGAGCCTACAAACCTGCTCACTTTCACACTTCCAGCATCCACAGCTCATGCATTTGGGATGCTGGCAGGTACTTTCCAGTCTCCTGCCTTTAACATTTGTATATATAACTGCTGTCAGTGAATTTGCCCAGTTTATCTAAAGCAGTAGGGTGGAAATGTTGTTGGCAAGGATACTGGTTTATCAGATATTGTGAATGTTGTGGCTATGCTTATTCCTGGAATGAAGGATGCCGTTGAAACCTTATAAATGAATGACACCTCTTCCATTTCCTGTGGGAACTGAGGCCAGATCTCACTGTGGGTGTAACTGAGGTCAGTGGCCTCAGTTGTATTTATTTCAACGAATGGAATAAAATGGCCAAAGGCTAATAGAAAATTCAAGATATGAAACTTGGTGGCTATTTTACATTTGGATGGCAGGCAATCAGCTTTGAACTTCTACCTTGGCTGGGCATTAGGGAGCTCTTCTTTTCTAGCAGACTGAAGCTCCAGGTAGGAGTCAGCTGGAGGTGTGGTAGCTCAGCACTGCAGCTAACACCAGCAGTGGACCCAAGGCAAAGTCCTGTAGCAGTACTCAGGCAGAATTTGTTTTTCTAAATGTTTGTTGAGATGCTCTTTTTTTGCCATATAATGTTTCTCCTAGTATCACCATCCTTTTCTCTGGCGCTTGGCTTATGTTCTCATAGAGTCATAGAATCACAGAGTATCCTGAGCTGGAAGGGATCCACAGGCATTACAGAGTTCAGTTCCTGACCCAGAACTTCTTCTATGCTAAGCAGTCCTCTGAGGATTTGATGGTGACTTCCTCAGAAGTAATGTGGACTTTCTCGGCACACATGGGAGCATTCCACCTGGAAGACTGGTGCTCAGATGTTGTGTAAGTAGTGCCTGCCTTCCAGTGCCTTGGCTCACATCTGCAGTAGTTCCCTGGGAACAATCTTCCCTGAAATCTGTCTCTGATGGGCCACCAGAGTAAGCAGAATTTTGCAACTAATAAAACTTCTGCAACAAGACCCACTGTTTTTTTGGTGCAAAAGCCTTCATAAAAAAAACCACGGAATGTAACAACACATGCTAGCTGAGTTAGACCCCAAACAATAAATGAAAAAGATAGTGCAGAACAGCACCACCTCACGCTGTCTCTCACTACTGCAACAACAAACACCTCCTTTGTATTTTCACCACTCTTATCCTTCTGGGTCTTCCACGGTCCACGAAAAGCCATTGAGAAAAACAAGCCTGTTTCTAAATAAATGTCTGTTGGCCACATACAGGCTTATATCTCCACTGGTCACATTTTCCAGGGATCACAAATCAAAAAGATGTTGAAAACAGTCCTATTCAAACTGTGTTAAACTTGTACTACACCAGAGCTGTTCCAAAAGCCCCTCTAACATTCAGGGGTAGTTATAGAGGGGGACAACTATCTCAATGAAGTGCTTCTATTTTGGTCTCTCCATGGGCTGGAGGGAGGAGGAGACTGAACTCTCAGTGTGACAGGGAGTATACAGGAAGGTAGATGCTCTCCAAAGTATTTTTGTCTGCAAGAGTGTTGTCTATAGGAGCTCATGGTAAAAGCATGAACAGAAATGTGTTTATTCTTTCACTGGCATTGTAAGAGAACCGTGTTGTACACTGGATCTAGGCAACACTGGAGACACCCATTTCCCTGCAGTGTTTGATGTGTAAAATGAAGGGGATTGACCTGTTCTTGTTGCAATACTCACTCATCAAAATTTGCAAAACACTAACACTTCTCACATTTTTGAGTGCAGTTGTGAAGTCTTTGCAAGAACTAATGCAGACAATGACAACATTAAATTCACTCTACAAAATCACCTGTTTCTTTTCTTACCACATATGTAGGAAAGTCTTAGGGAAATCACTTAGAGAAATTAAATTAATGTAAGAATATTCATATGAATAACATAAATCATATTACTATACAGAACTGCTTTTCAAACTGATTTAATTTGTCTGTATTTCCAGAACAATCAATAATTCCTCTTTTTCTTTTTTTTTTTCCACTGCAAGCTATTAATTACACTATCAACATAATTGTTGATGATTTATCCTTGGAACAAGTCAGAACCAGTGTCCAGAAGGTGAGGAAGAAGTGGCCAGAGATGGTGGCCGAGCGCTGCGAAATGAGGCAGTGCTAATGCGCCCACGTGGGTGCAAGGGATGCTGCTCTGCTGTGGTCCCCCCATGCTGTCTGCAGAAAAGCAGGATGGAGGGAGGCAGGCACGTTGCATCATGGCAGAACAAAGACGCAGGGGCTGCTGCCCTTGCAGAAGATCTGTGCCTGTGACTCCTGCAGGAAACTCAAGACACCCTTCATGCTTTGCAGCTATGGGCACTGGCACAGCTGGTCTCATGCCAGCATCACTGGTGGAGGTGCCCAGGATTTCTTGCCTGCCCAGTAAGCCCAGTCAGCTGTGGTTTGTGTTGTGATAAGTGTCCTTGGACAGAACCACATGAGAGTGCTGTAACTGAACTGGTCCACAAGGAATGCTTTCATTCTGGGAGCATTTATTTGTTTTGGCTGCTCTCTCGTATGCCTGTGACACTATAGCATTCATCAATAGATACAGATCAGTGTTTGTATGCTCAGCACCTTTCTTGCATCTGAATTTTTTCCAAGTCAACAAAGTTACACAGATCTGGCTGATATGTCTGAAGCCTACAAACTTCCTTTTTTCCGCTCCAGCCTGTAATAGCTGGCTACTGGTGATTAGTCTGCTAATTAGCAAGGGTGGACCAAAATGAAAAGAAAAATAAAAGGAGCTTTTAATTCAAAGACATATCCCCCAGGCACATAATTGAGGGATCACCATCTCCTAAGAGAAGCTGCTTGCCCTGAAATACATGTATTTATATTTCACATTGCGTGCCATATCCTGCACATTCTTTCTGAAGAGTTAAATACAGCAGAAAATTATACTTAATATTTTAATAACCTTTAACTGTGAACCCCTAGCCTCACTGCCCTGTAAAGGAAGAGACCAAGGAAAAAAACACTTATTGGGGAAATTTAAATTAGCTATGCAACTTGCTCAAAATTATTGCAGACTTTCAGCACTTTCATGAAGATGGGCTTGGTTCCTCAGGCTTGTTCATGCAGAACGACCTGGAGTTATAAAGCTCCAACAGATGCAAACCCAGCAGCATTTTTTGTACCAGACACAACCCCGCAGTTCCACCACAACCTCCCTTGCGCAGTCATTGTGGCGCTCAGATGTGAGAGCTTTGTTTAGTTAGCAACTACATTTCCCCACATTAATGAGCGGCCTCAAGATTTAAAATTCAAGTGAGAAGACCATCATATACTGTGAAAAAGCTTCACATCCCTTCATTCCCTGCAGAGAAGAATCCCAGATCAGATATGTAAGGTCCTCCCCTTCTTGAGTGTTCCAGCTAGCAGAAAATTCAGCCAGGGCTTCCTGGCCCCATGGAGACCATGTGAACACAGAGGTAGAAGGCATAGAAGCAGCAGCCACCAGCCCTGGAGAACAGCTTTGGACCCCAGTAGGAAGGAGTTTCTTTTTCCAGAGTCCTGGAGACTCTCAGAAGGACCAGCCCGTGCTACCTCCTGGGCGAGGAAGTACAGCAGCTCTCTATGCCAACTTCTCCTTGAAAGCTGTGCAGCAGGAACAAAATGAATTTACTTTCCAAAAAGCAAATACTTGCTTCTCGCTCTGGGTAAGAGGTAAAATATGATGTGAGATGAACAGGAAGCAGAAGCTGTGCGGAGCAAAGGCAGTGAGCCCTCCTCTGGTTCACAAGCAAAGTCACTCAAGCCTGGCAGGTGTTTCAGGACCTTACACATGCGTATTTGTCTCTTCAGGCTCTGCAGATGGCCACACTGACATCTCTGAGATCAGAGCACCACATCCACAAGGCTGCAGACAGGCCACCACCCACTGAGCACAGGACTGGTTGTTGGCTCAGCCCTCCCATTAGCATTACCATTTTGTGCCGTTACAAGGCCTGAGGATCCTCACAGGGAGGTTGCTAGGTATGAGAAGAAAAAAAAAAAAANNNGGTTGCTAGGGAGGAAAAAAAAAAAAAAAAAAAAAAAAAAATTCACAGCAACATAACATGCAGCTTCTACCATAGCTCCATGTGTCTGAGAGCTGATGGTGCTCAGAGGGCACACAGGCTGTGCCCATCTCTAGCTCCAGGTGCTCTCCCTGCTTAAGACAGAAAAGATGCAAATACGGTTCCCATTAGCAGGGTAGTCCTGGAGGACCACACAAGCACATTCCTCTGCATCCCCTCGAGTGAAAAGCGGCCTCCAGCCTTTCACTGTGTCAGCACAAAGAGTAATTCACATGCATATGAATGCATTTGGCTAATCATAGTGTAGGGATAATTCTCTGTATATAATTACATGCAGTACTAGGCAGTTAACACTGCAGGGATGTTAAGGTCTACTCACATGTAAGAAGGGGGATGGAAGGTTATTATGCAATGGGCAAACAGGCAGTTTCAGGCCTACTGGTTTATTGCACATAGACATGGAGCCAAAATCTATATGTAACTCAGTGCAGTCCTGATTAAAAGCAAAAATAGCTGTTGCTGGTGAGGTTCAATTTAAACTCTATCCCCTTATCTTTGTCAAAAACTTATGTCTTTGCATGAGGATCTCCATCATACTGATAGCCGAAGCTGCCTGGCTCGCTGCATTGTTATTAAGCCTGGTCCTGTGCACCATGCTCGCTGTCTCACTTTCAGAAGTTCTGAGCAGCTCTGTATCTCATAGACAGCAAGGGATTAGCAAGTACTTAGTATCCCTGAATATCATGACAGCTTTGTCTGGGTTGAGGCTTTCCTGAAATCTGTGAGTGAAAGAGAAATATGGAGCCTTTTGAGTAGAAAAAGAATAATATAAACCTGAAAACAGAATGTCCTTTTCCCTGTTTTTTATAATATAAAGAAAAGTACAATTCAAAACTGAATAATTATAAAAGAAAAGTAAAACAATATCCTTGAATT
The DNA here is from genome assembly GCA_013397935.1 of Dasyornis broadbenti. NCBI lineage: Eukaryota > Metazoa > Chordata > Aves > Passeriformes > Dasyornithidae > Dasyornis > Dasyornis broadbenti. The sequence goes on from VZRN01001245.1 coordinate 122,719, forward strand.
AGGTGTCAAGAAGAAGGTGGAGAAAGCTATTCACACCACTGAGGATACACGAGATAGGAAAAATTCAGAACTATGAGCAACTCAACAGCAAGAGAGATCCAAGCACTCACAATATATGAGACCGTTTTCCAAAGCTCAGGAGCCAGGGTAAAAATTTTTGAGATTTTAAAAGAATAGAAACTTCTATTCTAGTTTCTAAGCATAGAGAAGGTACACCAATCTGCTTCTGTCCAGAGCTATTTTTTGCTCTGCTGTCACCACAACTAGAAGCTCAATTCATACAAGCCAAGTTTGAAATTATTGAACAATTAGCCGGCTTTCTAAGAAACAGCAAATATTAATAGATTCATGAGAAAGTCTTATGAACTAACAAGGCTGAATTAGGAACCCCTGGTGTCAGAGCAAACCCAAACAGAGACAACAAGAATTGCTGACTGAAGCCAGGGCAAATCTCCCTATAAATCCTGTGTGAGCCAGTGATTCTCTGCGTGACCTTTGGCAAATCGTTTGGTTTTGGTTTGTTCCTCTGTCTACTCAGCTGGAAAACTGGGTGAAAAAAAAAAAAAAAA
>VZRN01001245.1:131784-149051 GCA_013397935.1 Dasyornis broadbenti
GGGTGAAAAAAAAAAAAAAAAAAAAAAAAAAAAAAAAAGCAAAGAAAGAAAAGATGTTTTTATTCACCAGCTCAGCCCTCACAAAGTACTACTCTTTCCTTCCCGGTGCCTAGGGAATTAAGAGATTATTTCCTTAAGGACTACCTGCTTCAGTTGTTTCCAGTGATCGATTTTCATGTCCCTTTTAGGCAGTCTAATTCACTTTATGTAGTCAATGGTAAAAAACAGCAATCAAATTAGATCATATTATCAGCATAAGATAAAATAGTAGTGGTTTTATTTTTTCGAGCATTTTTATCTCAACAGCACAATTTGGAGCAAGTCCAAACACTCAGAAATTCTGTAGATTTGCTTTTAGGAGCCCAGCAGGAGGGTTTCAGGGAAAACACTCTAGTATATGAAAGAATTTTTCAATAGCCAAGCCCATTTACTACAAGATATAATGTATTTTTTTTGCAGTGTGATTAGGTGAAGTCTATGCTTCTGGTTGCTACTTCCTACCATTATGGTCTCATTTTAAAATGCAGTAAAGTTTTCCTTCTTAAAAAAAGTTCTTACACTAAACAGCAAAACAAGCAAGCCCTTAATAAGATTATTACTCTAGTTCTAACATCTTGAAATTTGTGGCAAGAGAAACATCTTTTTTTAGAGCTACTGACAGGCCTTGGAAAAACAGACAAGTCATTTTTTCACGCCTGAAGCTGCTATAGTCAGAGTCCAATTCTGTTTGCCCTCAAAGAGAATGATAAACTCTTATTTTGATGGAAAATTTTTTATCCAAAGCACAGCCATGAACTCCTGTGCACTTCCATTAGTGAGCTGTGTTCTTAAAAGCAAATGAATCTTCCATTTTTAGGCTCTGATACAACCCAGCAAGCTTGTTTAAGTTGATGACGTATTCTCAGCCACTGACAGGTCAACTTGAGGATGAAGGAGCACCACGGAGATGAGGAGGAAGAGCTTTTGCAGCAATTGGGCACCAGGCAAAAGCTGTGTTGGCCCACATGATGCAGGGTCATACTCCTCCCTTGGTTTCCCACAGCTTCCCAGCATGCCATGCTGGGAAGATGCAGCCTGGAGACATGGACTTCTCAGAAATCCAGTCCAAGTCACGCCATAAAACCAGACATTCAGGTGATGGAGGTATCATGACAATGCCCCACTGAAGAAAAGCCTTTGCAATCTCTGCCCAGCACAACCATAAATGCCACCTTCCCCTCCATGAGGTGATTCAGTCCCCACAAAGCACCAAAGGTTTCACAGCTTGGATGCGTAGGAAAGGTTCCTTCATGAGCCCTGCTGCCCTCAGGAGCACAGGGCCTTCCTATGCCTATCCCATGGGACTCTAATTAGTTATCTGCAATGTCAAACAGTGCTCAGTTCCCAAATCTGGTGTTCACACCATCATCCAATCACCAAAGCCCTTTATTCTGGCCCTGCCACTGCACCCCTGCAGGGGAGCACAGCACAGGATGTGGCCCCAGCAGTTTTCAAGTGCTTTTTGGCAGGAAACCAGAGGTTCACCACTCTGGTTTTGAGATATGTAAAGATGGTGTGGTGTCCCTACAGACAATAGGAATTAATGCCTTTTGGTAATCTTCAGGCGCTGCAGAAAGATGGCAACAACCATCACAGGCTTGCCTCAGTCCCTAGAACCAGCTCTCTCCAGCTGTCACCAGGAAGGGCCTGGAAAGATAAAATCTGTCATTCAAAACCTTTTTTTATTCTGAAAAAGATAAATGAGTATTAGTGTCTTCAGCTATCCAAACAAAATCCATCTAATCAATAGCTGACCTTAACCTCATCAGCCACAAATATTTAAAAAAAAAAAAAAAAATCAAATAATTTCTTTTGCCTTCATGAGACTCTAGCTGTGTATTTTTCCCTATCTTTGCACACTGCTGAGAAGATATTGGGCTATCCACTCACTTTCATGGCTGAGAAAATTGCCAAAGTGGTAACTTACCCTGCAGAAGTTTGTAAGAGAAAGAAAATTGCCCTCAACTTCCTCCCTTGTCACTCTGCAAAGAGCATCCTTCAGAAACCATCCAGCACTCATGGCCTGGTCTGCAGCACCTCAGACATTGTGCTGACAATGCATAGGGTTTTTGGGTCAAGAGGGAAAGGGAGAGGTTTCACTCAGCTCTCCCAGCCAGGCAGCTGTTGGGTCACTCCTACCACTTAGTGGCATGGGCTTATTTTGCATCTTGTGAGAGTTTGGGATGCAGCTGAGGAGTTTTCATCAACATTTTCTGGGGTATCAATGGCCCAAGAGCAGCATAGCTGCCAAGGACAATAGCCAGCGCTGCCATGCCAAGGGCCAGCTTGGCCATTTGTCAGGATCATAAGCAAAGCAGTTAATTTGCATATAAATTACTTAGGATTTTAATCAGAGATTAATAAAGAAAGGTTGTGGTAATTATCTGTACAGATCACAGCAATAGTTCTTCAGACAACAGAGTGGCCAGTGTCACTTGTTCTTGGGGCTGCAGGGAAATGTCTGGAAAAGAAAAATCTGCTGCTCTGCTGGGTCAAACTTCTCCACACATGGCTCTTGATTCAGCAGTGACTGGACTCCCACAAGAGCACAGTTCCTCCTTTCCCCAGGGGACAGGGAGCTCTGCAGCTGGGCATCTCTGCCCTGATCCTGGCAGACAGGGTGCTACTGCTGCCTGCAAGCAGGGCTCAGGCCTGAATACTCTCCTCTTTATCCTCTTCCTCATGATTCTCCTCACCAGTAGCCATCCTGCTTCAACACAGCTCCAGCAGTCTTGACCTGCCATCCACACTCCCTGAATTGCCACACTTGGACCCTGCAGCACCAGGTTGCTGCTAAACAGCCACACATCAAGAAAAAGGACCCCAACACATCAGCCTTTGCTGGCAGAGGATCATCTGCCTCCACCATGCCTGTGACAGCTGGAAAGATACTGGCACAGGGTGTGCACAGACCAGTGCCCACTGGGGAGGGTGGAAGAGGGTAAAACAGCTCTCCCTCACAAACACTTCACACCAAAATAACACAAAAGCTCAGGGAGATTTATACTTGTCTATATTAGCCTTAAATCACAGATTTGTCTGTTAGTTGGTCCTGTTGATTCCCCTCTTACGCATTCTGGGGCTTTTGTCTTCATGCATGCATGTGCTGCAGTTCAGTTTAAAAAAAAGGGAGATTGGACTTGAAGTTCTCACAATAATCTCAACCATTTAGCTTTATAAATTATTAGCTGCTATAGTTAGTCATATAAAAATAGAGGATTTTAAGTCAATACTGCCTAGAAACTGCTAGTGCATGCAAGAGAAAAGAAAAGCAATCTCTATCCTTACTTAAAGAAATGCAGGACCAAAACCATTCCCTGAGCATGGAGGTGGTCTGTTCAGCACAGCCTTGTCAGTAGCCCAGCAGAGCAAGGTCAAAGAGATTCTGTAATACAATAAAGCAGAAGCTCCCTTGTCCCTGTTTAAGGAGTCACATCCATAGACACTGCTAAACAAAAAAACTTCTCTAGCAGGAAGGTACTGGAACACATCACCAACATGAAAGACTTGGGTGTTTTTCCAGGAAACGTAAAATGATCTGGGCTTTAAGTTTCATTTTCCTCAGCAATGCTAGGCAAGAGCAGGCACAGCAAGACTATTTTAGCTTACTTTTTGTTAGTGGTTTGCAAACGGAAGCTCAACAGCTTAACAGTTTAACACAGCTGGGGTTATTCAGCTTCAATGACTAAATATGCCTGAAATATGTCATAGCTGACTTGGAGGATTTTATATTTATTCTGCCCAAAGACTTGCTGTAACAGTATTTGTCACCTCAGGTAATTGGTTCTGCTCAGTCTGTGCATTCAACAAAGGAAGGGTCCCGATTTTCCTGTCCATGGGTGAGGGAGACAGCATTTTTCAGTCCATCTTCATGGCAGCTTTCAAGGTTTCTTTACTAAGGAGTTATCCAGAAAGGACTGATTGCTACTCAGGGATGGGCTGGGCACAAGTCAGTGGGTGGTGAACAATTGTATTGTGCATCAGGGTTTTATGTCCCTCTTTTTTCTCTATTTTTTCCCATTAGTATTTTTTTTTTTCTGATTTTCTTTCCCATCCCACTGGGAATGATAAGGAAAAGCAAAAGAAAGCAAATAAGTCTACAGCTACTTCTGAGAAGGCCTTCCATCCAGGTATAGATTCACAGGGATGAGCAGAGTTGTGGACGGGAGAGAAGAAAAACTTAAGAGATTTGCAGTTTATCTCTCCTGTTAGCAAGTCCTGTGCCTCTCTGGCTACACAATACACAACTTTTCTCCCCTCCTCACTTCTCATGATCTGTTAAAATTGGACCTGTCCTCATTTTTTAAAAACGCCTGCCACCAGCACTGCCTTTTACTTCTGAGAAGTTTTTGTCTGAGCAAGCACCTCCCCACTTCTTCCCAACCTCCTCATCCTCCTGGGGCACTGTAGGGCTGATGGCTCTTCCTCATCAGCGCTCGTTTCCCAAAAGTGAGCACATGGTGGGTCCTGGCTCCTGTGCAGGTGAGGATGATTCCCAGTTCATGTTAATCTGCTGAGGGAAAATTTTGTTTGTCTTTCTCACTTCAATGTGCTCAAAATACCATACAAGTACCTTCTCAAAACCTTCCTCCAGATAATACTTTGCAGCCTGGTGGGGTTCTTGGTGAGGAGGCTGGAAATACATGGATGAGATGAGAGGAAAAGAGCAGCCATGACCTCTGGAGGAGCTGACAGAAGTGCTGCTACCTGGTACAGTTGTGCATAAGGACCCAAAGTTGTGTCTCTTTCTCACCACTGAAGACACAATTCAGTGATAACACCCATACTGACTGCTTTTTGATGAACTTTCCAGGTTATAAAATCCCCCCAAAAATCCGTGTGGAGGGGACTTTAGTACGTCCCCTGCTCAGAGCAAGTCCAGTTAGAAGATGTTGCTCAGGATTATGTCCTGTTCAGTTTTGAATGTGTCCAAGAATGGAGAAACCACAATGCCTCTGTGCAGGCTGTTCCAGTGTGGTGGTCGAGTCCAGCAGAAGCAGGTGTCACTATCTCCCAGAAGATTCAAGATTCAAGATTCAATTCCCTGGGCCTGACACCACTGGAAGGCCTGCGAGAAGGAAAGGCTCCAGCTCCCACTGGGACTCCTTTTACACACTCTGGCATCAAGCGTTGTTACTTTACTTGGCATTTTTAACAGGGGAGTAGGGGCCATTAGGATCGTTATGTCCAAAAAGAGGAGAGAGCAGCACCTACCCTCTCATGCAGTGAGTGACACCATGGGCATTGAGGAGTTTGTGAGTTTTAGCATCACCCTCTGGTCATTCCCATCCATGATTGCCAGCCAGAGGTGCCATCTGGTGTGATGAGGGTGCTCAGTGCCTACACTGTGGTCTGTGTCATCCTCAGCTCCAGGATGAGCCATGCAAGCTTCTCTTTGGTTGTCAGGAGGAACATCACACTCATGAGAGCGGGTCGTGAAGAGGGGGCAGCAGGAACAGTCTGCAGCAAGCTCCTGGGCTGTCCCCCCACTGGCATCTTGTGTGGCCTTCAGTGCTCTTGTCCAGATCCATCATGGAAAGGAGTGACACACCAGAAAATTTCCTGCAGCCTGACTGTAAAAATAGAGTCAAAGCAGGATATTTCCTCTGCTACTTTAGGGCTCATTCTTTGTTACTGAAGCGCATCATGTAACAGTTTGCAATTAAAACCATCAACAGCATGGAAGGCCATACCACAATAGCTTTGTAGTCAATTATTTGATTTATAATTAAACATGCCGAATTTCAGCTTACTGACTAGAAAGTAGGACAAGTACTTTGTGTTTGCCTGGTTCTTAAAAACAAAAAAAAAAGCCAGGAATCCAGGATGCTGTTTTGATAGCATGGATAATTTCTCTCCTCCACTGTGGGCTGTCTAGACAATTGAGTAGGTTAGGACAAAGTAAGTTTGGGAATGCAAATTTTAAGTATTACCATAACAACAATTAGAAGTCTCAAGATAAACAAACAGCTGGTGGCTATGAAAGTCCCTTAGCCATGAGGGAAAGCAAGCTGGGTAAGACAGAGAGCACTGCAATTTGTGGGTCAGGTTGGCAAGCTCCCTCCACGGGATTTTGTGCTCTTGGATTCAGCGAAGCTGCCATCGGCTGACACAGCACAGCAATTTTGAGTCAGCACTTCGAATCAACCCTGAGCACAGCAATGTCCCGCTACTTTCTCACTCATACACCAATGACATATTATCCATCCCTTCATTCTCTTCCTACTTCCCCTTCAGACAGCAAGTAAGATTGGAAGGTGGTTCCCATGTAAGAGTCCTGCAAAGGACACAGAGGAGTCTTTTGTGTTTGTCGGCTCTAAAATAAAGGACAGAATAAAGAAAAGGCCAGATATGTGTCAAGTCTCAGTCTGACTGGCGCACTGAACCTCCAAATCCTTCCTGTTCTGGGGCCAACCAAACACTTATTGGGCTGGACCATCTTTGCTAAGCACATCAGAACCTGACACCTGTGGCCACATCTTGCAGTTCTTCATCCGGCTTCCAGTTTTTATGCACATAAAGTGATATACAGTGTATTCGAAGGGCATCCTGTGCACAGTATACAGTGTGCTAGGGCTAAAACCGGGTTTTACTCCGCTGAAGGACAGAGCACTACACTGGATTTTGCCAATTCATATTCATTCTTCTCTGAGAAGTGGTGAGTGTATCTTAAAGGCTGTTACTCTTCTCTAACCACTTCATGCAATTAGCCTTGAGGACCTTTTTAGAAAATTTCTGTAAAATGTACTCTCTCCACTGCTCTCTTGTATGCATTAGATTTTGTTTTTCCCTTCCACAGCTTTGTAAGAGGCCACTAGAAACTCACAGACTCTCCGCCTCCACTGGACACGCCACAAAGCTTATGATGACTGCCAGCTCCCAGTTCGTCTGGAATTTCCATCCTCATGTAATGAGAATGAATGCTGAGCCACAGCTCATTGTTCAAGATCCCAAACATCTGTTTGTGGGATAGAGATTCTGTGTATCCATACAACTTATTCTAAAAGTGACTTTCATGTGAACACATTGTGACTTGTGCTCAAGTCTTGGATGTTTTTTCTAACCAATGCATCACTGGAGCAGCAGAAAGACTTCACGCTGTGAGTGGCCAAACATGCATTTATCTGATATGTTTTCATACCTGGAGAGAAGACTTAGCTTCCTATTTAGACAAAACTATCATTACCTTTCCCATACTCTGGCATTTGAACATCTCCATTACCTATCCTTGAAAAACATTTACCTGGGTCATGCCGTGGCAGTGAAATAAGACCTGTGTAGTAAATATCTGCCTATTCCACCTCTTTACAGTAGAAAAGGAGCTTTACTTGTTGATTTTTACATTGGGACATTTGTATGCCTGCTTGCCAGTCAGCTTTTGTACTGTGATGCTAAACTGTTCTTTGTAGGCAAGACTACCCACCGTGTCATCAGAAGAACCTACCTACTTGCATGTGATGTTTTAGGAATGTGACTCAGTAATATTTCCCTGCTTCAGGGATTGTTTCAGGAGTCAGTTTCCATCTTGACCAGTAACAAGTATGCCTTGGTGCAGAAGTGGTTCCTCTCTTCTCATGAGCCTAGCTCAAGCATAGCTTCTGGAGGCTTGGATTATTTTGGTATTACAGTTGTTGCACATGCAGAAGAGGCAGATTCCTATCTTGGGAGGGTGGCAGTAATTGGCCTAATAACTTGCAAGAGTTCAGAGGACCTCAGAGGTGTTCAGCTGATGGGTCAGGTTGCAAGACTGGAAAACCAGTGACATTTAATAAATGCCAAACAAGAAATATTATTTTTGTGCATTGTGAGATGCAATTAGCACAACAGTAAAAATACTCAGCATGGTTACAATTATCACACAGAAAAGCAATGATGCACAGAGTAGAAATGAGTGGATTTCAATGCAAGAAAAGAAAAAAAGAAGAAATCGCCACCTATAAAAACATGTAATTCACTTGATGCATTCTTCTTGCTCAAGTCCCGTTCCTGAGCAGACAGTCAGCTGCAGATTTTTTCCCTATTTTCTTCTTCAGCACACAGAAACACATGTTCAGTAACCATGAAGATCAAATGGTAGAGTACTAAATAAGGGTTATGTCCAGTATTACTTCATCCAACAGCAACATCAATTGTTAAAAATAAAATTAAGATCATTTTGCCATATTTTCCTTGCTTTGTCATCCAGCCATTTTTCCTGAATTAGCTTTTCAACTGCAGAGGGCAGCGGTTTAAGTATGAAGGAACCAACTGGGATTTTTGTATGACTAAATGTTATTCCCCGGAGTCTGGGAAATGTTTGCATCAGCTGTTGCCAAATGCTCCCTGCCTCCCAGTGAGCACAAGGCTGTGGCCTCTTGCTGGGGAGGGGAAGATGCTCCTCTGAGCCCACTAAGCAGGGCATGAGGTGATTCAGAGTGACATGGAAAAATCTTCTTCCCAAATTATGGTTCAGGCATAACACTGTACCAAACATAGTTATTTACCTCTCTGCAGTGTAAAACAGGAGCATCCTTTTATCTTTCTGCCCATTATCCAGAACTCCAGCAGAGAACAGGAGCCCCTGGCTGGGTTTCAGTCTCTGGAAGGAGACTGTTGGCACATCTGAGCTCCTGAGAAGGCTGGCATGCCTAGACAGGCATTTCAGCCAGGCAGTGAAACTTCTGCCTGGCACCACAGTGTCACACCAGTGCACTGTGGGGATCATCTATCCAAGCAGCAGCCACGTGGGTTTTATGGATACACATTTAGTATGACAAAAAAGTCAAAATGAGCTTGGGGTTCAGCTCCCAGCAGGACGAGCCTTCCACAGAGCATCCTCCAGTGCTTCATCTAGCATGCTTCATCTAGCATGCTTCATCTAGCATTAAACTGCATGGTCAGTGGTGTGGGACCATGTAGGCACGACAGAGCACGGGTGCCCACAGGTGCTGACTGCGGCCAGTGATTCTGAATGCTACTAGCCACCACCAGAGTGCTATTCTTTACCTTCCCCACACACCACCGTGCTTCTCCCTCCCTGGCTTTAGGCTATTTTGTTTGATAGACAGAAGTATTTTCTGCTCCTCTTCCTCTTTAACATTCCAGCCCTCCAGTGAAATATTTCCTTTCATCACACTTGCCATTTCACCAGCTGTAACTTGCATCTGTGACTGCTGGCAAGGACAGAATGTTTCAGGTTTGCCCATTCAGTTCCCTGTGGTCTGTAATATCTCACGCATGGACTCCGGTTGCCACCTTCATGGCTTCCCACATGAATCTCTATAGAAGAGGTGCTTGCAGACAACCTCTATTTGGGACACTCCAAGAAGGCAGGAAGTGATAGCTGATTCCTACCCAAAGCTAGCTATGTATTTTCTTTTCTGTGTTCAGCATACATGAACCCCTTCCCATATCCAGGTGTCTGAGTCTTACACAGCATGACCTGGCTCTCTCCCAAAATGCCAGTGTTCTCATTTCAAATCTGAGGAGTGGTTTGTTTCTGAAAGTGTGCAAAAAGCCCAAATAGTTCTTATCAGTAGTTGGCACTGAAAGATGACTGTCTTTTTTTCCTTGAAGCTTGCTAGAGCTCATTACTGGAACTTCATTTCTAATAGCCATGCTGCCAAACATCTATTAGCACACCAAGAAGTATTTAAAAAATGCAGCGTGTCATAATCCAGTCTATGTCTCCAAGCCTCACACCTTGCTTTTTCATTATGTGCATTCACTTGCAAAATTCATTTGCTTATTTTTGGAGAGTGAGAGAGCCATTAGGGAGAATTAAAGAGGATCTGCTGAAACTGAGGAAGAAAAGCTGAAACACCTGCACAGAAGGGAGGGAGGGAGGGGCACTTCTGCATGTAGACTTACAGCTGTATGATTAGGACTGTGCATACTCCTGGGAGAACAGAAATTGTCTGGAATACAGGTCTGCAGTCCAGTACCAACCTCACCCTGGAAACACTGGTTTCTGCTGTGCAGTTTCTCAGCCACGGTTGGGGTAATTACACCCACAGGCTCGTGAGCATGGCAAAAGTGGGGAAGAATTTGTGGAAAGGAGAAAGCCGCTTGCATTTTGTTATCGCTCGGTGGAGGTAGTGAGGGATTTAGCCCGATTACACGAGCTGCACCTAATCTTTCATTCGCCAGCACCTGCCTCTTGCAGGGACTCTCATCAGATAATGAGGAGTGACACACGGTGTGAAGTGCCAGCCCTATCTAATCGACGCTGTCATCGCCACTGTCACAAGGAAGCACTACGGGAGATAAATTTAAGCCTGACTGGTGTTTAGAATTTGGATGTTGTTTGTTGCTATTTTAATGCAACCACTCTTCAACTCAGCTCTCTAACAGAGGCAGGAGAACTGCTGAGTTACTGATCATGAGAAATTATTCCAGCTAATTACTGTTTCTGACCCATATTGGAAAAACATGGCTGGTTTTTTTCCCTGGGTGATTCTAAAATGCATCTTACAGACTCGAGTTTGATGTAGAGGACTCACTGTAACTGCTGGATATAGCATCTCAGTACCTGCTTTAGGGATACACTTTGTGAAACTATTTTAACTATTTTGCATGCAGTTTCCCCAGGCCAGTTTTGACTTTCCAAAAGTCAGATGTAAACTTCATTTTGTGGCACTGTCTTCAGCCCACATGAACAACTGTACATAACAAAACAAATGCATGAGTTGGCAAATTTTTCACTTAAGGACTGAAGTTTTTCTTTGATTCTTCCAAGAGATTATTAGAAATGACTGTGGGAAAATGATGAAAAAATGCATGTAGAGTCCTTTCATAATTCTTGCACTGAGAAATATAATAAAAGAAAAATAATTCCCCTTTTGTCTCTATTTTGCTGTATAATCCTTCGTGTCAGAGCTGTGATTGTATCACTAAGCCCTTTTCTTAACAATTGCTAATTATAATGTGCCAGCCACATTACACAGATAGTAACTTCAGACCTGGTCATGCAGAAGTTTACACCCATGTTTAAACTCCTGTACTGTGAACAGCCTCCTTGGTTAGAAGAACTGCTCCCTGTACAGAAAAGTAGAGCCTGTGTTTGAAGTCCTGCTGGAGGATTGGAAGTTGTGACCTCTCAAGTGTTCTCATCCAGCTCATCATCTATGCAGAAACCTCCTCACTGCCTGACATTTGCAGAAGTCTACCCACACAAAAACAAATGGCAATTTTTTTGCCTCAATCTGTGGCAATTTAAGATAAAAGGTTCAAAGACATTTTCACATTTATTTTTCCTGAGCCAATGAAAGGAGCGTTTGACCATCTCCATTGTTAACATCCATTAGCATTTTGGAGCGTGCACAGTCTTTGCTTTGTTGGCAATGAGTGCAATTATTGTTTGAAGGACTGAGAAATGAAATCCTTGGAAGCTGAACTCTGTCAGCTCTCTCCAGACCACAGTATGCTCCCACATGTGTCTGTAGGACACGGCGTCATAGCAGCTGTCCAGAGGCCTGTGGTGAGGGTTGCAGTGGGATTAGCCTGTAAGCAGTGGGGCTACCCATGGGGTGCTCCCAAGTGGAGGGATGTTATACACATCCCTACTCTGTTGGGAATATCGTGACTTGCAAGGAAGGCACTAAGTGACGTGCTTACCTTGTGATCAATGTTACACTACAGAGTAGCAAAAAATCCTGTCTTTGAGCCCAACAGGCTTTCCTATGGGATCCTGTCAAGGCTCCTGGTAAACCTCAAATCTGAACTGCAGTTTTTCCTTAAGCAAATGAAGCTCATGCTGACCACAGGGTTTGCGGACCAGATGGGCTGGTCTGCTCCAAGACCAACAACAACATGGCTTCTGCAGCTGCAAGTCTGAAAATCCAAAGACATTTAGACTCTTGGAGTAATGAACTCTGTTGGCTGACTACAGAGGAGATTGAAGACCTTTCTGTCATCCCCACTCTCACCAGTAGCACCTGGACTAAGACTCTGGGTGGCAAAACCCTGTTGCTGAGCAGCAGGTTTCTCTTTAACTGAGCAAATTTTCAAGAGTTATTGTATTTTGTTTCAGTAGAGGAAAACATAGAATGATTTGTGTTTTCTGGTTGTGTGTTTTCTGTTGCTGCAAAATGGTTTTAAAGAAATATTCATACATAGTAATTTTGTATAAATCTATTATTACAGAAAATTTGCATAAAAACATGCAATCTCTTCTCCCACTCACTTCAGTTAGTGATTTCACTGACTGAAGACTAAACACTGATCACTAGGTCAAGATCAACATGTGGATTTTGGTGTATTTCTTCAAATAAATAAATTAAAATCAGATTGAACTGAGCAGACTCTCTAAGGCCCGTAAACAGCTTCCCAGCCTCTTCCTTGAGAAAAAAGAAAAACAGAGTTATCAACAGACTTAAATTCCCCATGCAGGGATCCCTACCCCCATGGGAAAATCATAAAGGTTCCTGAAGCCAAAATACTTCTAAAAACCCAGCTTCATAAGGTGGGCTTGCTCTTCTCCCTTGTGTCTCCCTTTGTGTCTGGGGTATGATGTTAATTACTCAGAAATAATTATAATGTCATAAAGGATCCTTCTGCATGCAGCAGAGAGTTGGATGACATCACATTAACTGGCGTTGCTCTTCTCCCATCATCTGGGAGCCAAACACATGCCCCATCCCACTGGGAATGCAGAGCCATGGGCTGCTCACTGGCACCTACACAGAGGTCCCTGGTAAACCTCATGCAAATGATCCCAGTGATAAATGAGGGAGGGGGGAAAAATAATAGATCCCGATTAATATTAAATCAAATAAACCCATTTTCAAAGTTCAGCACAATTTATCTCTTCTTCTGTCAGTCAGCTTTATTCAAGACCTTCTCGAAGTTCAAGCACCTTCTTTGCTTCTTGTTTCATATCTTTTTACTGCAAAAGAACCTGAACTACAGCCACAGATAGGACTGCTGACCTACAACGGCATACGACTGAAGTATATCCTAACATACTCCTAAGGTTTAGAAAATCCAGGTTTCTCTGCATTCCCTGGCTTCAGGCTCAGCTACACTTGTCCTTCTTTGCTATTTTTCCAGCATGAATTAACAAAACCATGGATGTCTAGGGTTTTTTCATTTCAACCAAGATGTCCCAATTGATCTCCACTTGTTGGTTTGCAGGAAGTTAATGCCAGTTTAACAAAGGTGACCAAATACAAATGTGCATGAAAAATCACTCTGTACATTTCTGAGTTTATTCTCCAAATCAGACTTGACAATTAGGTCAGCACAAAGATAAGCATTTGTGATGTTGTGTGAATTGTGAGCTATGTCTTGATCCATGTTCATGTCACTACAGATGGAATTGCATTTGGGAAAAACATGGTCTTTAGTATATCATTTACTCCTCACAGAGGAAAAAAGTCATTTCAGGTGGAATCCATGTTTCTTTGTAAATGCAGAGCTCATCAGGTGAGGAAGACAGCCCATGGTTAGGACTAGGACAAGGGCTTACCAAGCACTCTCCTCAAATACTCACAGACGAAAGAAATCCTCTCACCAGGCAACCTGCTAGGAACTCACAAGCTGAAATCTATGTGTAAGATCCCTTCAAGAGACTTTTCAGAAGCAGCAGCAGCTCTGGTTACAGCTGGTCCTCCCCTTTGCTCCCCCCCCACCCCATTTGTTTTCCTGTTTTTCCAAACAAGAGACTTGAGTAGGCAAAGAATATGAGCAGTTGCTTGGGAAAGGAGCTCTCTATGGTTTCCTTCTAGCTATGGGGTGGAAAGAGTCACTTTTTGAAGACTACCCCAAAAATACTGCAGATCTGCATTCAATTCGTCCTCAGACAGCCTGAGGGAATCAAATTCATTTCTGCCTTGAGATGGACCATGCAGGGAGAATAGATTCTTCTCATCACAGAGAATTTGACATTTATTTGGTGAGAAGAAAGAGGATCCAGGCACCGCTTGAAAAAATTAGCTATAAATTTCATAAAAAATCTCCATGGTGAGGGGGTTATTTTTACCTCTCTTCCTTGCCTAATTAATATTTACTGATTACATGTGAAGTGGGACAGCTTCAAGCTTGAGAGATCTTTTCTTGGAAGTACTTTCTCACTGAGTGATTGACTGTAGCCTACATCTCTGAGAGAGGCAGGAATAAGACCTGCCCGTTCCATCAGTTTTCCCAGTGGCAAAAGGTACGTCCTTTTGCTCATAAAAATCTGAGGCTGGAAACCGAGGGGATGGGTGTCAGCCAGCTGTCTCAACTCCCTGGAGAAGATCTCTGTGCTAAGCCTGCAGTGACCTGCTGTGTCTCTGCAGTGCTGGGGGTCAAGGAGTTCCTGCTGGTGCATCTCACTACTAAACCACAGCTTTGGGCAATGCTGTTGCCTTCTCAAGCAGCCTGGCAATGCGGTTTGGACTTAAAAAGATGAAAGCATCCTTCCCAATGCTCAGAGGTACTGCCTGAGCTGAGCTGAGGGGTGACACACACACAGCTCTATGTCAATGTCAGTCATCCCATCAGTTGTCTCTTGGCCACTGTGGCACATGATGGATACCAGTTTGCTAAATGGCCTGCCCAGTGCCCTGCTTTGCTTCACTTGAATATTCACTACAGTACCCAGCAAGATGGCTCTTCAGGCCACATCCACCTCACCTTGATGTCTACAGGCTGAACCTGCCATGGGAAATAGGGAGGCTGCTTAAACCTCCAGCTCCTGGTTTAAAGACCCACTCGTAGAGACAGAAACTCCTGGCCAGGAGCCAAGCAATCTTCTAGGAAACTGCTCTCTTCTCAGCAAAGAAGGCAAAAAGACACAGAAGCCTTGCAGTCCCAAGATACAATGTCCCACCACAGGTCTTATTTTAGTATGAAGGCTTTGGTCTTCCTCATGTAAGTGTCCACACAGTGCAACTTGGCTCACAACATAAATTGCTCTAGAAATGCCAGAGCAGAAAGGATCTCAAGGAAAATGTGGATAAATACACAAGGTACCAACCAGTGCAAATGCTGTTTTGCATATTTACTAATTCAAGAGTAACAACTGGACCAACTACATGCTGCCAAATTATTTAGCAACATTGTCGTTTTAAAATCCTTGTCTAATCTTGTTTAGCATGGTGGCTTTTGAGAAGTGCATCTGAGGTACTGACCATCCGTACAGACATTGCAGAAAATGCTGCAGCAAACACATCAAAACACGGAAGGATATTCATGAAGTCAGTGGGATCCACTGCGACCTGCTGCAGTGCTTTGGCTGCACACACACTCCTCGATGCTTTGGCACTTCAGTTTGTGTGCTGGGCTTGGGAGGGATGGCCTGGGCCCACTTAATACCTGTTTCTTCCATTAACTGGAACCACGTGATTCTCACACTGCTGGCTTTAGTCTTTATTCATCTTTAAGCAGATGAATTCCATCTGTGCTATCTAAGTTAGATATCCAGCCATGAAGCTCTGCACATGCACCAGTGGAGCCACTATGAAGTCACTTTAACTCCAGCTGGAGTAACCACATATGCTAAACTGGACATGGGAAGAAATTGTTGCAGGGATAAAACTTGGGGATCTAAAGAAATGTGTCCTGATTTCTGAGGGAGTCAGCTGAGTACTCAGATCTCCTGTTGAATTCAAAGGATCTGTAGGTTCTCAGCACTTCAGAAAATCAGTTTGTACCAGATTTTTATAACAGAATGATGCCATGCTGCACTTAAAAATAAACATTTCCCCCTCCTGCCCCCTCTCTGTGTCCCATTTTAACTTACTTTTTTTCATTTGACTTTCTCCATAACTTTCCTGCTATGAGCAAAGGAAAAAAATTGCTAAGTTTTAATTAGAAAGTAATCTTTCAACCTACAATGTAAGCAAGGCTTTAAAACCAAGAAAAAAAAAAAATGTTGCAAAGCCTGTTATCCGTAGTTACAAAATAAATATGCAAACTATGTCACCATACTCTTCATAAATATCTTTCAGCTGTTCTTTTTAATAAAGAAGAAGATGAATTCTTCTGTATTTCTCTGAGTTTAAAGTAGCTCAAATATTTGGTCTACCTATTTTGACAATGTCCCTTTAAGTTCTCTGATTTTTGTGGAAGATCTAGCCCTGGGGTTTTTTGGCTTAGACACAGTACTTGTCAAAACCCTTCAGACTCTCTTACTGAAGCAGCTGATGCTGTTCTGGAGGTTTTTTCTTATTATTATTCTTTTTTTTTTCCCGCAGAATGACCTTATTTCCAGCTCCAATTTCATGAGAAAATATGATCGTGTCAGAATTTTCCTTTGGAGAGAATTTTCATTTTATGGATCTGACAGATTTTCAATTTCATGCTTTGATTTGAAGTTTCTGTGATTCTTTTCCTCTTTCATTTTAATCTGACAGTCTATGAGGCTAGGGGGATCTATTCTCGAATGGTTAAAGCAAAATGTTTTGCATCAAGAGATCTGGATTCTATTTCTGGTCTAATCTCCAGACTTGCTATGTAATTTCAGCAATATGAATATATGAGTTTGTACATTTGTATGTCTGTGTGTATTTTGCAGTGTCTCGTCCTATAAATACATAAACAGGCATTTAAATAGACGACTATAGGCATAAAAGGCAGTAATGGTTACCTACCCTATTTCAATTTATGCTTTTGAGTATTTAATCTTCTTGGCTGTGAAAGGAAAAAAGAATAATGCATGTGAGCATTAGAGTATCAGTTAGAGTGTTCTCTTCAACAGTTGAATTAAACTTAAAACTATCATTGATTTGCCGAAGTTTTTCCTGTCTGCACATTCATGCAATACTCTAACACATTTTCACTTCAGCAAACAGGTAGAGAGGGGTGCAGGCTGCAGAGCTGAGGTGGTTGGTAAAACAAGTTTAGGCTCCCTGGTCAGTGACTGAGAGGCATCTTCCATGGAGGCTCCAACCACTGACAAATAGGTGCCTTGAGAGCAGACAAATATTGACAGAGTTTCTTATTCATCTGATGGAGAGAAATTTAGTTGCTTCTGTTCCATAGAGCGTATCTCCTTGGGAGACCTTCAAAGGCATGTACTTCTCAAAAGGGAAATTAGGTGGTTACTTTAAAAAGACTATTTCATTAGGTGCCAAAAACGTAGATGCAAATTATGTGCTTATGTTGGCTAGATCCCTGTCACAGAGATGTGAATATTTGGCTTAAGAGTCCTTCATCTGTTTCTCATCTTGTGGTCATTAATATTTTTGTATTTCTGTACTCATAGGTGAGGAATCCCTCATTTATAGAGGTTATCTGAAAATGGAAAAGAAAGAAAGAGAGAAAGA
>VZRN01001247.1:1993-37333 GCA_013397935.1 Dasyornis broadbenti
GGCGGCGGCCAGCGGGAAGGTGTGCGGGGCCGCGGGGTGGGCAGGGGCTGCGGGCGCGGGGCGGTGCCGGGGAGGAGCGAGGCGGCTGGGTGAGACCCCGGCGGCCTCAGGTGCGGCTTTGCTTCTCCAAAGGTGCCCCAGGGCGACCCGGTGCTGCTGGAGCCTCACGAGGAGCTGGCGCTATGCAAGTACTACGAGAAGCGGCTGCTGGATTTCTGCGCCGCGTTCAAGCCCGCGATGCCGCGGTCCGTGGTGGTAAGCGAGGCGCGAACGGAGCTGCAGCCTCAGCCCCCCCTTATTCCTTCGCTTGCTGACTGTTTGGCTGGTTCTTGGGAGCGCGGATATCTCTAAAGGCTCTCTTCCAGCACTGTAGTCTGTGGCTGCTTTTCATCTTTTTTGTTCTGCTTTCTGACACGTGCAGCCGTTTCAAAACCTAATGTTTTTCAACGTGATCTTCTGTTTGTTGCTCTTAAATTTGCGTGGGTGACTGAATTATTGCGTTTCCCTTTAGCACAGAGTAGAAACAAAATAGTTGTAGGTGGTTGATGGTAGTGTTTGATGATGCAGTGAAACAATCTCTTAGTAACTAAAGGCCACGGTCCCAAATTTGGGCTGTCATTCAGTTGTTTCTCCAGCTCTAATGTTTGACTACAGAATAAGCTGGATCAAGTACTGGCAATATACTGACCTACAAAGGAAAAACAAAGTTAACTAACTTGTCTTGAGTGCAGAAGGGCAAATTTCAGAAGGGATAGAGTGGGACCTTAGAGCTGAAGAACAGAGTGAAATTGTGCCTCTCTCTCACTAAACAATTAAGATGTATAACTTACATTGTGCCCTGTTAGTCCTCCCTTTTTCAAGCAGGTGTGGTGAGGAGTGCCATGCTTGAGGATGCGTTTGAAAGGTGGCAGTTGCTGCCATGGCATGTTCTGTGAAGCCCAGCTGGTATTTGAGAAGTAGCCCCTGCAGAGTGTCATCAAGCAGTGGTTGGGGAAGGCATCTGCTTTCATGCTGATAAACATGCCTTAAAATTTAGTGATCTGAAAAGTTCAAATGGTTGGGATTGCTTGCAGCTTTCAGGATGATTATTTTCAGTCTTTGATTTTTTAATTTCATTTAAATACTGTATTTGTTTTCCTAAAGATACTATTGCCTTTTAAGCATTGTCTTCCAAACTATATCTAAAAATAAAATTATTTTGTACGGCAGTCATTGTAAGGCTCTTGCGGGCAAAAATATAGACTTTGAAATATTTAATTGACGTGGCCGTGTATGTGTCTTAGTGCCTCAGTGTACCCTGTGTGCCTGTAGTAGATATTCAGACTTGCCTGTTTTGTGATTTTTTTTCTTTTTAGGTACTTATTTTTTTCTTAATCCATTTTTATTTTTTGCCTCCTCATTATTTTCAATTTAGGGAACAGCTTGCATGTATTTCAAACGCTTCTACCTCAATAACTCGGTGATGGAGTATCATCCTCGGATAATAATGTGAGTTATCAACGCTTCTTGAGTTACTCTGTCAAATGGAAGGAGTATGATCTTTATATTTGTAAAGACCTGAAAAAAGAACAAGTAAGGAAATCCAAGAGCATAAGTAGGAGTAAAGGCAAAATATGGTCAGTTTCACTTTCCATTTGCTGTGTTCAGAACATGGTGTTTTACAGATATGCAAATTTTCTGAGCAGAACTCTTGATAGAAGAATGGATGCTGCATATGTCAACTGTTTGCTCTTTTGGTTGTTCCCCTCCTCAAGGCTGACGTGTGCATTTTTGGCCTGTAAAGTAGATGAATTTAATGTATCCAGCGCACAGTTTGTTGGTAACCTTCGAGAAAGTCTTCTTGGACAGGAGAAAGTTCTTGAGCAAATCTTGGAATATGAACTGCTTCTTATTCAGCAACTGAACTTCCATCTCATCATCCACAATCCATACAGGCCATTTGAGGGATTTCTAATTGATATGAAGGTAATACTCTTTGATATGCTACATGCTCTGGATAGTAAAGTAATACAAGGCTGTCATGCATTGTCTTAAAAAACTTTATTTCCTTTTGTGTCTGTGATCTTAAAAGAATCTCATTTCTAAAACAATAGACAAATACCTGAAAGGCAGTTGTTTTACTTGTGGTCTTTAAGCTATTTAGGATATTTTTGGAATGGAAATATGGCCTGCTACTTTCTAGTTTTATAAAATACTGTTGAATTGTGTGTTCTGAGCTCATGAACAAGAATGTCAAACAGCTGCTTATTTTCCTGAATCATTACTTTTCAGACTCGCTATCCAGTTCTTGAAAATCCTGAAGTTTTGAGGAAAACAGCTGATGACTTCCTTAATCGAGTGGCTCTGACAGATGCATATCTGCTCTTTACTCCCTCACAGATAGCTCTCACTGCCATATTATCTAGTGGTTCAAGAGCAGGAATTAATATGGAAAGGTAGTATTTTCTTTCTTATGGGTGTGATTTAAACAGTTTATTTGCTTCTTGTATAAAACTGTTTTACTCTAGACATTCTTAGTAGAATTGTGCATTTACTCATTGTTAGCACTGGTCTGTTTCTTAACTTTTAGAATGGCAGTGGTACTGTTCATTTCATTTTCACAACTAGGTGATGAAAGCAGTTTGTGTCTGGTTTTTATATTCCTTTGGAAGAAGGAAAAAAAAACACCCTGATTACTTTGCCCTAGTTAGAACAGCATAGGATTTTCAGACTCAGCTTGAGGGTTACACAGTGAAGAAGGTGGAAATATGAGAGATACTGAGAGTCAGCTGAAATTACTCTGAACTGACAGCTAATGGGCGTACTGTAACTTGGTGCTCTGTTTGGCTGGTGCAACTGTTCAGTTTGCATGGATACAAACCAGTGCTAAGGTGTTGCTTTATATCAGTCTTTTCTTTCCCTTCTGTGCCCTTGCCACTGGTGTTTGCACAGGCATTATCAAACACTTTGATACCTTCGCTGAAATGCGTAGTTTGTTTGGTTTAGTTCTCTTATGGACAGAACATATGCTTTTCTTCAGATGAACAGCTGAGGAGGTTGCTGTAAGGAGCTGTATCTGGCATGTTTTAATACGGTGCCACTGCCTGTGATCATTTAGCATGTAGAGTGTAACACCTGCTGCTAACTCCAGAAAGTTCTTTTAAAATAAAATCTTCCATCTGCTGTAAATGAATGTCAAATCTCTCTTGTTGTAAAAGAAAGAGTGTTGGGAGTATTCTCAACAGGATTCACTGGCTTCTCAGAATTGTTTAAAAACATCCAGTTGCTTACTTTAACTTGAAAATTGATCTCCTTCCTGGATTTGTATTCTGTACTGTTTGTGCCAAAATTCAGAAAAGCATGCTTGCAAAAAGAACTAAAATAATTTGCAGATAGTGTGTGAATCAAGGTGACGGAACTTTTCATGTTCAGAACTCAAGTCTTTGTAACCTGTCTGCACCATACAGTTGTTATAACCTTGTCATTTATTGTTTGATGTGAGTCTTTGCTGCTAGACATGAGAGAAGCTGATGATTCAGCTTCAGTCTGTGGACCTGGGAGTAGGTATACCTGCAGAGGTGGGACAGACCACAGGGGAAGGGTGGAAGGGATAGAACTCCTTGGTTGTTGTGGGTGTTGGTGAGGAGTGTTATTCATGTGTGCTGGGGTTTTATCTAGGCAGTATGTATTAGTGTTCTTACTAAAGAGAGGTTAGATCTCAGTGGGAAGAGGAAGGGACCCATAGGCTTGTGCATTTAGGAATAGCTTTCAGCTGTGAAAAGAAGCAGGGCTGTCTTGCAAGCTCTGGTGTTCTGTTGGCCAGTCTGAAAGCCACTCTTCTGTAGTAATTTGCTTGTCCTGTGGGCATACTGTGCAATAGTGTGATGTCATCATAGAATCCTAGACTTAATTTGACTTAGCTCCATGAGGTTTAGAAATATTTAATTTGGCGGTGTTGTTTCTGCATGGCTGGGCAATACTTTTGTCACGTTCTTACAGTGACAGATTTGGTTTTTTATCACTTCGTAGCACTTAAGTTACCAAAGTGTTCTTACTTAATCTAATTATAAAGCTCTAGCAGATGTAAGTAATAAATAATTCACTTTTTATTAACTCACCGTAATTGCCGTGAATGATTATGACACTTTAATAATTCTTCCATGTCTCTTTGCAGCTATTTATCAGAGAGTCTTATGCTGAAAGAAAACAGATCAAGCTTATCCAGATTACTAGATGACATGAAATGTAAGTGACGTTGTAAAAGCATGATAGAGAGTATCACAAAAGGAGGAAAAGCCATCTTTTTCCAAATTACAAAAGCTTGGGGCAGAAAGGTGTGCTTCAAATGGTTTTCTTCACCTTAAGGCATGTGCAAGATAGTAAAACACGGGCAGTAGAATTAACTACCCAGCACGTGGGTGGAAGGGGAAAAAATACTAAGACACAGGGAACAAATAGATAAAACAAATTAATATGAAAAAAATAAATAAGCAGGCAAAGGACTTGCCTGATGCTTTCAGAACGTAAGTGCTAGCGGCTGATTCAGAAGTGAGAAATCTATTTAGAGAACTAGGTAATAGTTTTTGTAAGACAGAATTAAATTGCTTTTCAAGTCACCATGTCTTTAAAATTACAGCTTCAGGAAAAGCCTGCGCATAACTACTGCTACCACCAGAAAGGCCCTTTTGTAAGCTAAATGAATAATGTGATATGCCAGGATTTATACTGTACATCTGTTTTGCAGCTATGAAGATGTTTCAGAAGATGCTTAGCTTCACTAGTGTGAGAAATACATGTGCATGTGTGTGTATATATATATTTTACAAATATTAAGAATATTACCATGGTTTAGCTAAGCTAAAAGGGAATGTAGTACACTGATTATCACCTTTTTTTTTTTTTTTAATGAAAAGGCTGGGATATGAAATGCCCAGTAAGTAATCAGTTATTGAATGAATATTTTAAGCTAATGCATGCACTTAAAATGGGAGTGGTGGCAGTGAAACTGCAATCTGTGGCTAGGTTGAATGCACAGTGAATGCACAGTGAATCAGTGAATGCACAGTACAAGTAACCAGGGTCTACAAATTCAATTTACACTGAATTTATAAAACTTAAGATGGCCTTTCTTTTCTCTTCTAACAAATCCAGTCTTCAGACTTCCATTGCTGAGATGAAAGGGAATGCTGGTATCACTTACTCTTCAGTTATTCTGGAAGGTAGCTTTAGCCCAAAGGTAGCTCTTCCATAAACAAAAGATGATTGGAAGGAAATTTTTCAAGCATTTGTAAAAGACTTTTACAGAGAACTGGTGGTAGGAAAAAAAAAGCTTGTAAATTTAATCTGCGTTATTAACAAGACTGGAACTGAATATTTTTTTAAGATGGCAGGTATGATGCTGATTTGTAAAAACTACCTGTGTATTTTGAAGCTTGTTAGCAGAGTGATGTGAACTCTGCCTTGAGGAAATCCAGAGTCAGTGATGCTAGAGACTTGTTTCAGTGTAGTTACAATGAGGGAAGGAAGGGTGAACTGTTCTGTCAGGCCTGACTATGAGACATAAGCAATACTCAGCCACGCTGCTGAGTGATGGGGTTGTGTAATTCACAAGTGCGGTGGGTTGACCCCAGCTGGACACAAGGTGACTACCAAAGCCACCCTATCACTAACCTCCCTGGCTGGGCAGGGGAGAGAAAAGAAGTAACATGCTTATGGGCTGAGGTAAGGGCAGGTGGGAGAGGTCACTCACAAGTTGCTGTCATGGACAAAATAGACACAATTGGGGGAAATTAATTAAATGCCAACGAAATCAGAGTAGGATAATGAGAAGTGAAAACCAAATTTTAAAAAGAGTTTTTCCCCAGCCCTCCCTTCTTCCTGGACTCAACTTCACTCCTGAATTCTCTCCCTCCAATGCAGGGCGACTGTAGTCAGCTTATCGTATCTTGTTGCTGCTGCTATTTCCTCCTCACCTTCTTCCCTTGCTGCAGTGTGGGATCCCTGCCACAGAGACAGTCCTGTACAAATTTTTCCAACTTCTTCCCACATGCTGCAGTTCTTCATGAACTGCTCTAGTGTGGGTCCAATTACACAGGATGCAGTCCTTCAGGAACACACTTCTTCAGTGTGGGTTTCCGATGGGCTCACAAATCTTGCCAGCAAACCTTCTCTAGTGTAGGTTTCTCTCCCCATGGGTTTGCAGGTTCCTGCCAGGAGCCTGTCCCAGCATGGTATTCCCAAGGGTTCACACCCTCCTTTGGGCATATCCACCTGCTCCAAAGTGGCCTCCTCTACAGGCTGCAGGTGGATCTGTACGCTCCACACTCATGTTGACCTCCATGCAGGGGCACAGCTGCTTCACCATGATCTGCACCAGGAGCTCCAGGGGAATCTCTTTCAGTGCCTGGAGCACCTCCTTCCTCTCCTTCCTCACTGACCCTGGTAAATGTAGGGTCCTTCTCACGTATTCTCATTCCTCTTCCCAGCAGCACTTAGTATTGCACCAGGGCTTGGGTTTTTCTCCTTTAAATCAGTTCTCCAAGAGGCACATGCACTGTCACTAATAGGCTTGGCCTTGGTCAGTGGTGGATACCTCGTGGAGCCATCTAGCATTGGCTGTTTTGCATGGGGGGGAGCCTCTAGCAGCTTCTCAACAGAAGCCACTCCCACTACCAGTATCTTGCCACGCAGACCCAATACAATAAGGCAGAGCAGAAATTATCTGTGTGCTTAGAGCTGTGTTGTTGCCATTTTAGGCATGAAAAATCTCATAAAGAAATACGAACTGCCAAGGCCTGAAGAGGTTGCTGCGCTAAAACAGAAATTAGAGAAATGTCACAGCTTGGAGCTTTCAGTTAATACAAACCCGTAAGTAGATCTTAGATGTGTTAAACTTCTGCCTTTTTTGTTGGCATAGAAC
Organism: Dasyornis broadbenti; assembly: GCA_013397935.1. Lineage (NCBI taxonomy): Eukaryota > Metazoa > Chordata > Aves > Passeriformes > Dasyornithidae > Dasyornis > Dasyornis broadbenti. The sequence continues at coordinate 8,892 of VZRN01001247.1, forward strand.
ATTAATATTTTCTTATTTGAGTGATGGAAAATCCTTAAATGTACAAACGATGTTTGCCTGCTTGCCATGAGTATCTACTGGAAGCTGAGATCCAAGACTCAAAGTAGTACTTTGAGTAATACATAAATATGTTCTTTTGTGCTGATTTGCACTGCAAGCTGATTCTTTTGTAACAGAACTGGACTACTGGGTGACTTCTAAGGTCTGGCCACTTGATATTGTATGTAACAAGAACGAAGGGCTTTCAAAATCAGGTGATTGAAACAAAAATTCTGTAAAGGGTTAATGTTCTCTTAAGAATGATGTGGATGGCAAAGGACTTCCGCATTTTTCTTTTCTCCCCTTTTCACTTCAGTATGCACTCTAAACTTCTAGCAAGGAAGCTGAGGCTTGCTGAGACTTTCGTAATTTTTTTATGGAACCGGCATGTCGGTAATCAAATCTTGGGGTCAAATAAAGAGGATCATAACTTATAAAAATACCTAAGCATTTCACTTTTCTTCTGGGTTAGGAAGAAGAGGAAAGGTTATGAAGATGATGAATATGTCACGAAGAAATGTAGAATGGATGAGGTCAGTGAACCTATTGTACAAGTTTTTCCTGGTTTTTTCACTCTTGAGTTCCAAGACAAAAGTGACAGAGTTACTGAGATAAATTTATGCATCTGTAATATTATTTTACTTGTTGCTCAGACTGGATCTTTTTCAATTTATTTTTTTTCATTTTAAATGAGCCAGATTTCATACTAGCCTGCACTTGAAAGTTTTCTTGAGCACACTGTCTTTTGTGGAGAGAGGAATGAACAAGCAGGCCATGCTTCCTGCTGTTTCTTGTGCTTTGGAAGTTTTTGTTTCCTTTATTTGGTTTCTTGCTCAAAGCAGTGCAGAGTGCTGGACTAAACTTATGTCAGACAATCTGCTAACAAGGCTGCATGAATTACAGATGGGTAGCTAGTACTTCGGGTTATAAAACCATGTATAAATAAGGTGGAGATAAACTGATGAGGGTGACTCAACAATTGCGGATGGGAGGTTGTAGAGAGTCCTTTCTGACAGAGGTGAAGAATTCTTTTTAACTGGACTCCTCTTGATACTAAAGAGACTGCACACTGATAGTCAAAGACACAGAAAAACTTGCTAACATCTGAAGAGGGTCATCTGTCAAAATCTGAAGATAAAAGACAAGATTTGTGTCTTTTGCTATTAGAGATTTTCATAGTAGGTTGATGCTATAGTGTCAAATCAGTATCCAAAAAAATTATTTAAACAAGATTATAATAAAATTGGCACTGAAGGTGTGTTCTAACAAAATACGGAACCCTGAACGTATTTTATAACTTTAATGCTGTGAGAACTTTGATTTGTGTTTACTCCAAATGCCAGTCTTAAAAAGCATATTGAAACTGGCAACTTCATAAAAGAGGCACTTGCAAAACTTTTCACTTTATGACAGAATGACTGATTAAGCAGCTCCAAATAAGCTCTGGAGGTTTCACTTCTTCCATGTCCTGGTTTAATTTGAATTGGTTACGCTGCTATGGTTTGAGGCAGTTTTGATTTTGGAGCTTCTTTTTAATTAATATCAGTAACTCTTTTTTCAAAGGAATAACCTGATAGGATAAATTCACATAGCCTACCGCACTTTATTATAGACTCTTGCACAGTCACAAAGGTCCTGAAACTCAAAATCCTTCATTATTGATGTATCTGAACTCGGTTTCTACTTGTGTAATTCCATTTCTTAGTAATCACATGAGGAGATCTGAACTGGCCAGGACATGAAGGAGAAAGTGAGTTCAGCTTCTTGAAAGCTTACAGCGTGTGCAAACTGCTCATACCTCGAGGCTTCATTAATCCTGTAGTTAGCTGATATTAGACTGAACTGTACAAGTGCAGTCAATTCTGATCTAAGATGTTTCTTAATTTAAATATTTGCAGCTGCAGCTTAGTACCAGTAGGAAAGCCAGAACTGGTATGTTCAGCCAGAACAGAAGAGCTGTTTTGGAAATCTTTATATAGTTATAGAAAATAAAGAAACGTGAGCTTTATCTCAGGTACTGAAAAGGGGCTACTAACATGACTGTGTCCATGACTGTAAGCATAGGTATGGATAACCAGCTTTCAGGTTAAAGGCCTGATTTACCCCAAGTTAAAATATTTTTTTAGTGTTTTTTCTGTTCGTGAAATCTTTCTGTAAATTCTTAAATCCAGACCATAAGGAGCACAGCACACCATGCAAAGATGTCACTTAAGGTGTTGTTTTTCCCTTCCATTAGGAAGAGTGGACTGATGATGATCTTGTGGATTCAGCATTACTTTGAAGGAAGATGGACTCCTACCACTGCAGGAACTACTTTCTGGTGTCAGGTGTGACTCTGCCTGCCCCAGGTTCCTTTTTCTGTCTCACAAGGTTTTTATTCTGTAAGTTCTTACCTTGGCATTAAATATTTTACTTTCCTAAAAGAAGGAGTTGTGGTTCCACTATAAGTCATTATTATAGGTCAAACACTAGCAAGAAATACTTGCTTTAAGAAATCTGGCACTTGATTTTGGTTCAGGAACAGTTTGATGTCGTGCAAGTGTAGGGTTAAAGCATGGCAGCAGCTGATTTATTTCCTTTTCATACACCCTGTTAGAGCTCTACAATACACACATCTAAATGCAGCTTTGGGTGTTCCCCAGTTTCATTCTCTTTGCTGTATTTTGTGTGTGACAGGAAAATTAGCTAGGCAGCTCTGTCTTCCAGTTCATATTTTCACCATGTTATACTGCCTGTACCCAAGCAACTAAATCCACAAAATAATCTTTTACACACTCTGTGAAAGATCTGAGCAGGACAGAATGAAAGATTAATTACTTATTCCTCTGAGATGCAGTTTAATACAGGCTTGACAGGGTTATGGGACAGTCTTACAGAAATACTTCTCTAGTACCAAGGTCTTGCAAGCAGATGTATCCTCACTCTGGGAGAGCATCACCTGTGTCTGCCCATGTGACATACATGCTGACATTCGGGAGATCTCACCTTCAAGGAAGCTGTTCAGGCTGGAGACTGGGGCAACACAGCTAGAGCTACTATAATACTACAGCAGAGGGGCAAAAATGACAGTGAATTGGCAGTTCTGATAGACAGGAAAAATAGTGTAGGTGTTGTAAAGGTTTACAACTGTTCATATGATAAAATTACTTCAGTGATTATCTCATTAGTCTTGTCAGGGAATCCTTTTATTCCCTATTATCAGATCACTACCTAGAACGTAACACATGGTGATGCTGAAATACCCTTTGATCATCTGCACATTTTACTTTTCACTTTTTTAAGCAGTTTGTGGCAGTGCGATGGGCAGAGACACCTTCCACTAAACCAGGTTGCTCCAAGCCTCATCCTGTCTCGCCTTCAATATTTCTAGGGATTGGGGCATTTGCAGCTTCTTTGGCACTGTACCGTACCAGTGCCTCACCCCCCTCACAGGGAAGAATTCTTCTTTTTATAGGAATATACAGTGATGTACAAATTAAGGCATATATGGACAAGGTAATGCTGTCTGAGGACTCACGCTCAAAAAGTGACACAGCATGAACATTGCAAATACACCACGTGTGTAGACACTGTAAAAAATTTCCACAGCAGCCATAGTTAACCAGTTTCCATAGAGTTGATATGCAGCTTGATTTATTTTAAAAACTTTTCACTTATAAAAATAATATTTATGCTAGACTTACAGTACACAAAAGACCAAACAATACCTATTTTATAAAATGGTTTAATGAATGCATGCATGTCTGATACAATGATCAATAAATTTACTGAATTCAAATTATTTACTGTTGTAAACATTTTACAAAAGCATTGTGATTTATCTGGATATATAGTTCTTGATGGAAGAACTATTCAGACTGAATCAGTGGCACATCAGAAAAATAAAGCTGACACGACCCCTTCTGTATATTCTCTTTCAACATAATTCCAGTAAGAGAAACAGCATGGTATAAAAAGTGTACAGTAAAGGTTGTTCCTACCATAACATCAAATTCTGGAAACTGTGAATACAAGTTAAAAGTGGTTGAAACAGTCTAAAGTCATAATTATTGTAACCAGTCAGAAATTACAGTAAGAAATGTTATCCAGTTATAGGTAGTTGTCAGAACAATACCTTTCTTCTCATGTCAGTTGATAATTCTTTTCCAACCAGACAGCAAAAACTTTGGCAATCAGAGGTGCTGAAAATTTCAAAGTCCAAGACAGAGTCACAGCATTTTCTCTGTGGAAGGTGAACTGTACACCAAGGCTCAGAGGTTGTGAAAACTGTTTCCAAGTGGAAAAAAAAAAAAAAAAGTGCAAATGTCCTGCACAGATAGCTTAAAAAAAGCTGCTGGTTCAATCATTCACCAACAGGATCTTTGTTTTCTTTTTGCATAGTTCACACATCACTGGGAATGTGACAGGGTGTGCTATTTTTGGCAAGAGCAAGAAAAAAGTGATACTGATGTGAATTGCCATATTGGGCATGCTGGATCCATGCAGAATTCAGGTAGAGGTCTGCTACCTGATGTTGTTAGACACTGAATACTGATTTTGTTTTTGTTGTAGCAGTTCAGTAATGGCCAAAAGCTTCTTAAGAACATGCTGTAAGAGAGAGGGAGTCAGTAAAACCACATTAGCTACTGGAGACAGAAGAGTCCTCTGCATTATTTTCAGCATCAGCCTGTCAGACCTGCAACTGGGTAGTTTAAATATATTACTGAAAAAAGAAAACGTGTGATTCCCTAGTCAATAAGGGTAGTCTTAAAACAATGTTATGAACTTGCGTCTCCTCCCATGGACCTTGTTGCTTTGTGGTTAACAGGGAGGCAGAGAAAAGTGTACAGCTAACACACTGCTAGGGTTTGCCGGCAGAGTTTGCCAAGCTTACAAGTGTACTGTCAAACTAGGAAGCAAAAATGAGGTATTAATAGAAAGCTAAACAAAGTGAATTTAGTTCTCAACTGAAAAAAAATTAAGATCTGAAAGCTAAGACCCAGAGAGCCTGTCAGGAGACTGTAATTTTGTGGGTTTAAGGATTCTTCTAGAAACTTAAAAGAAACCCCAAACCTACTCAGTTTTGTTGCATGACGGAACAAAACTATGGATATGGACTAAGTATTTCCTTCACAGCTCGTAACCATCTGGTGAAATACAACATCAGTCATACTGCTAGAGAAATACTGCAAAAGAATCCCAATATTGAGGAATAACTCAGGACGTAGCACCTGTAATCTGTGCTAACTCACCTGCATCACCCCTCGCTCATTGCTGAGCGTCCGGAGCTCATCTGAGTGTGCTACACAGATCTCGTGCAAGGCCGCCAGGTCACGGGACAGGTCAGTTCGAGAGTGCTCTGTAGTGTCTGGAAGCTCAGGAACATTCTTCAATAAAACAGAAGACCAATTTTGGTCTTTACAGCTAAACCTCCAGTCCATGTTTATATTATTAATTATCTGTTTATTTTCTCCTCCCCACAAGCCTGTGTTTTGTGAGTATACTGCAATTTCTGGTGCTAGGAGGAGTCTTACTACAAGAACTGGTATTGCTCTACTACCTTTGACCTGACCAGAAACCTAGAGCATATGGAGACTAAACCCTCTAAATGAAAGGGGAATCCATCCATTAGGACCTTTTTTTTAATCTAAATGAGAGAACAGCAACAAGTTCAGTAAAATCTGCTGTTCCCTATCAAGTAACTCGTTTAACTAGTGATATACCAGTAATGCTCCAATTAAAATGGCAGATTAAACCAACAGGTATTTTCAAACCAACAGTTACCAGAGACCTTATGTAAAAATCTGTCATTTAAAGAAAACTGATGTATCATAATACGCAGAAGTTGTGATTTAATCAGACAAGGATGACAGCTGGAACCTACCCAAATGCCACACTTGTTTTAATATCTGATCAAAATATTCTGAGATTGTTTCTAGGTCATTTTAAAGGATTGATTCAGGGTGCTTAGCACATTTTTTAAATCTAGGTTTTTAAAATGAATGATTGGCTTTAAAATATAAATATGTAACGTAATGACCTAACTCGTGTTATAGCTATCACACACACAAAATAGTCACATTTTAAAAGGACACAGTGACAGTAGTTCATTTTCAAACTACAATACATAAAATGCATGCAGTGAGGCTTTAGCCAATGCTAACTGAAATTCAATGTAATAGTTTTTAAAGCAAAAATTAACTTCAGACTCTGGTCAAAACCATGTGACAAGTTATATACAAAAATTTTTGGTTTCAGCATGTTTTTGAAAGGTTTGTATTTTTGGCCAAAATTTTGATCTTATAGCTATAAAATCTACTTCAGCTTCTCACATTTACAGAGGCACTAAATTAGTAAAGTCCAAGAAGATATTTGATGGTTTTAATTCCATATGACAGACTAGCAATTTTTAAACATGCATAAAATAATGTACTCAGATAAAAGCATTCAAAATGGTATGGAAGCTGATGCATTTTTGAGCTAGTTAATAAGAGGTGTAAAGAATTTTCATTTACAATGCTGCTATGTAACTTCAGCAAATATTTTTTTAACCACTTACCCCAAGTTCATCCAAGAACATGATCATGCGATGTTTGTTGCTCTTGATGAATGGATTTACCCCTTCCATATATGGCTCCTAGTAATTTTAGAAAGTATTCATTAACAAATCAATGCCAAGATAATTGGCACACCTGAGGTGAACACAGTGCAGTCAGGCAAATGACACTGCAAAATAAGTATGTAAATTGGAATAATACTACCTTTTTTCAAGTGAATTTCTAATGTATGGTGTGCAGCCAGTCAAAAGACTACAGAATTTGGTATTGACTTGTATTCAGAAGACTGAGAATCTGTGATTCAGAGTCTTTCTTACACATGCATAGTGATAGGAATTTGCATTAAGATGAGTGTCTCTAAATACCAGTTTGCAGTGAACACATGCTCTGTGTTCAGAGGTATAATGAAGAACAAGTGCCTTCTTCCCTGTTTTGTCATTAATTCTTACATTCCAAGTTCTCTGTCTCAGAGAAATAACTTTCTAATGCCAGCCTGAAGTCATGCTAATTGTGCTTAAGTCAACAGATTTATTTTTAGCAATGTGTCAGCCTGGAAATTGAGACCAGTTACTGCTAGCATTCTCTTACTGTTTTAATAGAAACTTTATTGAGAGGTTGGGCTTTTCAGTGCAATCTGTACACTTTATTTACAGCTTTAATTATGTCTAGCAGTATGATAGTACAAATAAGAGAGCTTCAAAGTGCTTTGCCACAGAAAACACTAATCTAAGGGGTGATAAATGCACGGTCAGAGTGGAGGAAGAGGAAGTCAGAAAACAGCAGCAATTTTTGCGTGCATTACACAGGACCATGTGAAAAGTGTACTGGAATCACAGTTCTAGGTTGTTCTCTGTGTGTAAAATTATATTCACCTTAGCTCCAAATTCAACCAGATTTGCTAAATTCTGCACAGACTTGGCGACCAGCGTCAGTGTTCTTGCAGCAGTGGGGGAAGGAGAATCTGACAGGAATGCAAAGTAGAGAGTCACTGGCCATGCCATTTAAAATTAACAGCAGTCACATGAAAATAAAGTTCTTCTCCCATTCAATAGATTTTTTTTTTTAATATAACACAACTGAATGTGAAAGATATCAGTTGGTAAAGTAAAATGTAATATTTTGTAACATCCAAAAACCATGTTGATCTGATCATCTGGTTTTCGGTAATAGCAGCACACAGGACAAGAAGGCAAAATAAAGACAAGTCAGTAAAAGCTATGTGAAATAATAACCATTTGCTCAAAACTTGAGCAGTTCTGTTGAAAAGAGGATTACTTTTTAAAATAAAACATTTACCTTTGGAATAATAAAAAAAATAAGTTCACATTTTCCTTATTTGCTTATACCCACATAAGTGACAAGTCATACTTTGAAGTTACTGGCAGCAGGAAAACAGAGTGAATGTTACTTGCAATCATGGCCTGTATTTCCATGAAATTATAGTCTGTAATCACTGTCACTATAAACACTTTACATTAACCACTTAAGTCAGTTAGAACTTCCTTTTCCAATAAGTGATGTTACTCCACAGTATCTCATAAAATTACTTTTCTTTCCAGTTAAGGTAAATGGCCTGGCTGGAAGTATTCCACTGACAGGATTAGAAGGTCTGTAAGTTTGCCTTAACAGTAGTCACGAATACTAGCTGGAGGTAACTCAGCAGGATTGTGATGGACAAACTTAAAAGGAGTTACTCAAATTTTTAAGTGGTTTTCACACCTGCAGTCACAATGCAACCCAAGTTAGGAGGCACCTAACTTGCAAACTACCCCAAGATAATAAAATGTTAAAGAAATTATCACTTGTTCCAGGCCATGTTTCTCAAATGCTTTCTCCAAAGCATCTACAGAAATGATTACTAAGTGAGAGAAAGGAACTTTCTGTTTGACACAGTCCTTCTCATTTAGTACAGTCTAAAGACTGATAGAAAACATGCTACATTGTCTAAAAACTGTCTATGAATAAAGGAAAAAAATTTTTTTTATATCAGATTTTTTATTTTCTCCTAAATTTCATCCTGTTTTTCACTCTTTCTGAAGCCTACCCCTCTCTCATCTTTAAGATTCTGTTTTTAAGGTTGACTGTATTTAATGAGTCAAAACACCACTTCAGTGGCTGAAAGCCATCTAACTAAGCAGGAAATTCAAACAAGTTGTTCAAGAATAATTTTCTAGGTGCATAAATGTATTCCAAGCTCTGCAGACACGTATCAACTTTATAAATTTTTTTCATTTTAGAGATACCACTGCATTCAGCTATTAACTCTGGTGTTGCACTGTTCTGAAAGTGACATCTGAAGTTCCCATAATTACATTTTTCACACTGCTAAAATACATTAAACAATGCTAGACTTAACTAAAAATTTTACTATTAAATATCACAATGCATGGGGGTTTTTTGACTTTAAAATTACACTAGGGATAACCATAATCAAGTCTTTGAGGGAAAACCATATGCCCTAAGAAGTCAACCAGATGACATGGATAATTTGACTTTGAACACAGCAAAAAACCTTCCAATTTTGCTACATTAGACACTACAGTGATTTCATGCCTCCTGCTGTATAAAGTATGGATTCAATCTGAAGCACATAGTCACCTGAGATGATATTAAACATCCTTGGGTTCAGGATAGCAGGACAAATCAGTCGAAGAAAAACAAAGCCACTGAAATGGAAAGAAAATTGTATTTCGTTCAAAACCTTTAGAAAATTGATGTAAAATTGTGAAGTCTTTCAGGAAAAAAGTTGATGTGGGATCTTGTTGAGACAAATACCAAGCAACTAGCCTGTGCTCTGTAAAAACATAAATTAAGACCACCCTGCTATGATTCTGTGAACGGTGGTGAAATCTGAAAGAACAGGCATAGTGATTTCCCAGTAACGGCAACTGTTGAAACAGTTGTAGGAAGAATTGCTAGTAATAACAAAGCCAATCCCAGGCCATGCTGGCCTTAAAAAGGAGGGTCCCTTGGTCTCTGACCTCCCAAAAGTTCTCCACTGTCTGCTACTGCAAGTCATCCATCCCATGGCCACCCACTTCCCCAAGCCATCATAAGCTGGAGCATAGGAGTGGGTGGGCAAAAGGATCCTATCCTCTTCAGGCAGGACACACCTTTAGGTCAGCTTTAGCTGATCGGTCATCCTGATGATAGTACAATTCAGTAGAAAAATAAGAAGGGATCTGCTCTAAAAAGCTAGGAAAAAGTGTTCTGTTTTAACTGCAGAACTAGGAATTCATTCAACAGGAACCCAGAATAGGCTTCAGCAGCTTGAGAAAAAGTCTACCTATTAATACCAGAAGTAAAAATCATCCAACTCAGGTTAACCTCAACTCCAGCTAACTGCTGTACAATGAAATGGCATACAGACCAATTAAATCAATCTAAAACAGTGGTAATTTTGTCCTTGGACACCACCAGCAGGCTGGATTTCACTACACTTAGAAAGGAGGAAGGGAACCTTACACTACCTTGCCTGTTGTTAAGTACACAGTCGTGGAAATGTCCACATTAGTTCAAAGTGACAAACATAGTAGTGAGTTAATACACCTTCTGAAAGTCCAAGACACCTAGTATGCTCTGTTATAGATGTTTCTTACATCTCTAAGAAACACATGTTGTGGGCTAGTAAGAAAACAGTTCCTGGCCTGAAGTTAAGCTAAAGTACTTTCTGTAGTGAGAATTTAAAGCTATTAGTAAGTAATTAATTTTGAAGTCATGACACACACACCAATCCCTCTTTTGAAGTGCCCAAAGATGAAGGCCAACAAGGCACAAATCTAGCAGAAACCCTGTTGATAGGGAAGATCTGTTGCTTCTTACCTTTGTCAACCGGCCTAAATTAAGAATGAGCAAATTTCTACATAGGAGTTTTACAACCAGAGAGAAATGGCAGCACATTCTGACTGATACAATAGGGAAGATGCCCAGATATCAAAAAACTGTCCATCTGGCTCTGAATATTTAATCATTATTAAACCAAAAATAGTGCAATGAAAGGTAATAAACATCACTGAAGTCTGTGAAAGTCTGCACTCTAGAGAGAAATCTCTAGTATCCACTTGTGAAAATGGAACACCACAAAAGCAAGTGATAAAGTATTTTTAGCATCCAGTGGAGACTGCTGGGAAAACTGAAAGTGAACTGTGTGTCCACTAAGGAAAGCCACGTAGTCCTCTTCAGAGCTGGGGTGGAACAGAAAGATACGGAATTCACTATGGAGCTTTACAGCCTTCCAGCGGCTTAACCCCTCAAGAGTACAAGGAGCTCTCACAGTAGAAGCAGTGTCCATTTGAAGGCAATGCCACTTCATAGTATCGAACAAATAAGGCTTCTGGTATCCAAATGATAAATATAAGCCAAAGACAAATCCTCCGGAAGATCCGTTCATGGGAGATTAACCTCTGCCAACCATTCAACTGCCTGACACCACAAAAAAGAAAGCCATGGCTCTGATACCCTTAAAATCCCTGCCACATTTAGAAAAAGTGTCAAGACCACACCTTTGTCCAAGATTTTTGTTTGACCTGCCCTGACAATGAACAGAGTTAGAAGAACTTGTGTTGCACTGGTTTAATAATGTAGATTGGAGTTTTAGTGGCTGGTGTGAGTTCAGAAGAGCCAGGCTCAGTAACTTCCAGCAACATTTTCAGAGGAGCTCCAGAACATTTCAGCATGATTGGGTTGTAGTACTGTAAATTTGAAGTTAAAACCATTACATAAAGCTATACTGACCTCTATACTACATCATTTTATTCTGGCAAGGCCCTTAAGAACAAGACCAAGAATCCAGGAAGCTCAGTCTTTAATTGGGACATTGTGCTTCAGCATCATAAACATCCTAAACACTGCTGTAACCTGTGTAAGTACATACAGTTTTATCACTGAAAGAAATACAGATAAGCACACTGAAGGATGTTTCCAACAAGGCTTGAGAGAAATATTTCCAGAATAAGGTTGACAAGTAACTTACCTAACAACTCTGGTTCTCATGGTAGTATTAGCTGGCCATTTGTTTTGAACAGACTTCTGTAGGCACCCATAAATATACCTCAATGTCCTGCAGAAATAGTAGCTAATTACTCCTTCCATTAAACTTAGGGACTCAAAAGAGCTGGTCAGGATCTAGACCAACCTCCTACTTAATGCAGAACTATTATCAACTTCACATTAATAACTTAGCCAAATCTTAAATTAACTAACAGTTATTTATAAGTTAACAAATTTATAAAAAATCTAAAGTTTGTATTAAAAAGTAAATTTATGAATGATAAGAAAAACCCAGTTTATAAGCAATTCTGTGATCATTTAGATGTGCATTAAATATTTTGTGTTTCCTTAAGTAGTATTTTCTTTTTGAAAAAAGACCATTCTGATGGTTGATGTTTCTTTTAGTTTCTTTCTCAACTAAACAAAAACTATTCTCTCCATACATGACACATAGTGAAAAAAGCTAAAAAGTTGAGCAACACATCAATAGTCCTCTCATATTAAAAAAAAAGGAAATTTGTGGTGTATTTCAGAACATGTTGATCACTGAATCATATACTTAAAAGGAGTGCAATTTTCAACACTAACCTTGCCAGCACTAATACAAAAGAAACTTCCATGCTACTCCAGTGTTTTAAAATTGAGGGTTTCATATATTTTAATACTACTAATATACTACATATACTACTAATGACACTGTGAAAGGAAACTCTGTACTATCCACTTTTTATTAGATGACTGAAATCTGAGGTACAAAACCAAGTTAGTTTAGCAAGTAAAAGAAGTGGGGGAAAAATAACCTCTGCATTTCCGTAGTGGACAAAAAAAGGCATAGCATGGTATCACAACTACCTGTCTGGTTTTCAATATGCTGTTAACAATTCCATCTCTTTCTCAGAGAAGGACTGACAAATACATGTCATTGTCTGCTAACTACCACTGTCTTCTACCTTTTTGTAAAAATATGAGATTAATTAGTTTATTACTATTTTTTTCCCTGATCTCATGTCTAGTAGCTTCTCCTTAAAAGAAAACTGAATGTACCAGTCAGAAGCTTCTGGGAATTAATAGTGCTTTTTACAAAAGTGTTATTTTCCCCCATCAATATTCCTCTGTATCCATACAGCAACCCTAAATAAGAACATAATTTTAAGGCCCAGTGCAATTCACAGAAACAGGAATTTTCAAATATAAATCTGAACAGAAAAGTGCAAACTTACGGGGGCAGTATCTCTGCAGCCATGAATATCTTCTCCACCAATTCTGAAAGTATACTGAGTAGATGTGCCAAATTAGTGTTTACATCTTCATTTTTTTCTAACTTCGAGGGATTTAACTAAAACAGAAAGAGAAGAAGACAAGGTTTGTTATTCTATCTAGAACTACATTATATATATACACTTAATATACACACTGAATACTATTTCAAAGCAAATTAAGTATTCTGCTGCTGTACAGGTCTCTTACAGAACTCAAGCCTCTTTCAATGGCTGGTCAGGAAATGTGAAGCAACAATTTTAAGTTCCAATACACCTATCTGGCTTTCATCAGCTTGGATATTCACCACTTGTCGTCTGCATGACTTTTTTGTCTCTCTCAATCCAAATTTCTGATTACTCCCATCCTTTCCACAATGAAGTTGAAGTGAAACAGGAGTTAGGAGGGTCATTTTAAAAAGAGTTTCAGCATTTTCAGAATCAATAACAACCAGTTAATATCAGGAATTTTAAAATAAAAACAGACATTCAGACTTTGACTTTGACAGTATCTTATGTTTGAGTTACTTAGATTAGGACATGCAGCTACATGCCTACAACTGCTAAATAATTCAAAGAAATTGTGATTAAAAAACTTAGTAAGTTCTACTACAAATACTGTTTGAAGCCAAAATCCAGAAAAAAATGTATTTAAAAAATCTCTTAATGAATTCAGTTCCTGTATTTCTAATGTAAACAAAGTCTAGTTCTGAGAGATTAATAAATGTCTCTAAAACTAGTATTTAATGTAAACATAACACTTAATAACCAGTGGATTATTGTGTCAACAAACCAAAATGTTTAAAAACACAGTTCAAGGTATCACCTCACAGGACTGCTTGCTCTCCATTATCTTTAATATGGAGTCTTTCAGCGCATGATGAACAAAACTTGTTGCTGTGGCTTTCATATACTGCTCCATAAGTGTGCTTGCTAAAGTGGTGGCACGGAACAAGGTAGTAGCTTCATCTGAAAAAAGAAATTGGAAAGAGAAAAATTGAGAAAAGGAGACAACAAAAAGACAGGAAGAACATATTTAGTCTTTGATATAAACTGTAACTAAAGGAGGATAAAAAAAAAGATAGCAACCAGAACCGTTCCCTCCCCACCTGCCCAGAATTCCAGTAAACTTTTGTGTGATTTAGTGCAGTACCTTCCATGCTTATCTCCCTGTCATTTAGTGTTCGTAACAACAAGGACTCAAGATTTTCATGAAGAAAAATCTTCAGTAAAATGCCAGCCAACAGTGTTCTATCCTGTCCACAAACATGTGATAAGGCATAGACTACATGAAGTTCTTTCTGGAGTATAAGCTGAAAGAAAAACAATTTTAAAATATTCAGAAGCTTCTCCTAAAATAGAACAGCTTTGGAAAAATAGATGTATCTATATATATAGCTGTCACTTAAAAACATTATTTGATTACATCAACCAGTAAGACCTGAGATCCCTCTCCACCAATGAAGAAAATGAGTTCTGACAGATAAACCAAGGACAAGTAAGAAAGTTCATACCTCTTTAAACTCATTGTACTCTTCTTCTGGCATGATCTTCTCCATGGAATATCGTGCTCGAACACGCAAAGATCCTGGCTCAATACCCTTTAATGGTACATGGGAACTGAGTTGAAACCACTCATCTGTTGCATGTCCTTTTTGTAATCGGCTTAATTGGCAACGCATAAACACTTAAGGAAAAAAAGCATTGTTCAGGTATGTTATCTCTACCAAAAAAGTGCTACTGTTGACTACAAAAATCACTTTATTTTTAGCACATCATCTTATTTCAGCAAAAAAGTACTAGTAAGAGTAAACAAGAAGTTTTCCATAAATATATTAATGGATTATCTCTTCAAAAGCTTAACAGAGTACTGTAAACCGAAGAAGAAATATATGACATTCTAAAAAGAATGTATACATATAAATTCAAAAATGCCACATGAATATTGCCGTTGCTTTCCTTGTTAAACCTAGGTAAGTAGGTAAAATAGTGCTACCCCACAAATCAAGGTAGCAGTCAGAAACTAAAAAACAGGTTAAATCTTTAGAATTCATTATTCCCTTTCCAGCCTTGGGCTGACACCACCATCACCACCTCCTATTTATTATTACAGTGTTGCTGTGGTGCTCCCAAAAACTGACATACATATTTCTTTTATAATAACTCCACGCTAAGTAACAGTTTGTGTATGTTAGGTTAAAAAGTGTTCCCAAGCACTTGCTGATTAGATAATAAAAGTCAGTTCAAGAATGGCCAAATCATTAACTGATGGTTGGTAAATTGAAATTGCCAAGCAATGACCTGTACTGCAGCTGAAGTCTGGTGCAGCAGCTGGCTAGCAGGCTATGGCAGCTGGGAGGGAGCACAAGCCCATCCAGAGCAGGTACATGTGCTCCTGAGTGGAGGATTTTTTCCACAAGGACAAGGCCCATGCACTTTCAGAGGCAACACTGTGCCTGTGAAACACCCACTGTGCTCTAAAAGGAGTCCACAATTAGTTTTACATTTAGCCTATCAGTCTCCACCTCGCAGTCAAACACCCTCTCTCTCCATGACTCTCAAAGAGATTTATTTTTACTTTTCTCACATGAAAAGCAAACAAAAAAAGCCCACAAAACCAAGAGTTTATTTGTTTTCACATTTCTGCAAAGCTCATACATCAAGCTGCCTTGCAGAAATTGTCAACAGTTCCAGCAGACTTCTCATTGTCCCAGTGTTGCAATACATAGCAGGATATAATTTGATACTGGAACAGAAGAAAGACATTTATAGTTCTCCATTCAAGACAATCCTGCTGCCTATTTCATATTCTTTGGGGTTCATAAACTGGTAAAAGTTAATGGATTTAAATCAGTCAAGTAGAATGAAAAACAATCCATCATCACTTGCTACTTATCACCTGTAAGGATGGTATTATGTCATTAGACCATGTAATAAACTGACTTTCCTAGAATATTTCTCCCTGGCATCAAAGCTCAGTATCCACAACTAAGCAACGTGCTTTTCTTCTTATTTGTTTGCACATGTAAAGCGCTTGTACCACAGTGAGAAGAATGGTGAATGAAACACAGAACCTAGAATAAAGTGATGATTTAATTTTTCCCTGTGGTTATAGTAGCACTTCATAGCTATAATATAAATACCATAACTTGATTTTGATTGAGAAAAAAAAATCATAAATATCTGTACAAGGACTGCAAAATAGTTGTTATCATAATTTATATTAAATGGCATATTTAATATTTATATAAAAGTAACAAGACTTTTTACCTGTTTATCAGATTATACTGAATTGGTAGGCTCCTTTCAGTAAGAGACTTCTACTCAACGTGAAGTAATTTGAAATTAATCACCATAGTGCAAACCAAACCAGAACATCCATTCCAGTTCAACACTGTGTGGTGTTGTCCTGCAAGACTTACTGATTCAACTATCAATAGCAGCAGATGAAGTCTACTAATAAATGCCAGGGCTTTGGATTTTTCAAGCCATATTATATATTATTTGAATAAGTCCTTACGTTTTAATTTACAGTTTAATTTACAGTAATTTACAGTTAAACCAAGGAAAAAGAAAAAGTGAAGAGACTTGAGGAATTGATGCTGAATTGTTTAGTATAATTTCTGACTATCTGGAATACTTAAAAAAACTCCAAAGTAACTATGGAACATTTATAATAGACAAACTTCAGTGTAAAGACCTGAAAACGTATGAAATATTTTCAAATACCGAAAAGTAGCCTTCATTCACTTATTATTCTGGTATTTAAGTTTTGCATGTTATGATGAAAGAAACAAAGCAGTGAATCCAACAATCAAATTTTGGGACTTCAATCTGCATTACATGGCAGGAAAAGTAAGCAGAAAAGATGAGTTAACCCAATTAACTGGCAAGATGAATAACATCAGCTGTACATGATTGCCACTTCATAGCTTTCCACAGGTAACATCTGTGGCTGAAAAGGAAAGGAAAGGTGGTTCAGGGAAAAAAGACTGGTTCAGGAAAGGAACCAGTTATCTTGCTTTTGAAGAGTTCCAGCTTTATTCTGGCAGTGCAACACAACATATGCTGGGAAGATGTGGTTTAGCTCGTTTTACTCCAGTGAACTTCACATTTTTAATAGGGCTGGGGATGTAAGCAGAGGTATATATTCATTCAAGTTGACTTAGTGTAATCTTTATCTCAAAATGAAAGAGTTAATGTTGGATTATGCTGTAAGAGTGGAGATAAATGCAGTAAAGAAATTCAGCCAATCCTGCTCCTGACCCAGAAGAGGAAGCCTTTTATCACCTTCCATCACCTGAATGCACTCAAAACTAGCAGCGTCTCATTAATCTGGACAGAGAGGAGGAAACGACAAAAATACTTTCAAAGAAACTACTGAAGTATCTCACTCAACAATTACCCTTTTAAGATTATTTTCCTAACCAAGGCTTTGGTGTAGATAGATAATAAGTTTTCCAGCTCAAATGAATTAAAGATGAAGGTCACAACTGCAATTAGAGCCTTTCAGTCTGTCAGAGAGACTATCCTTACTACTCCTGCTACGCAGAAACTTTTCTAGTGAGAGGAGGAGAGAGAGATTTGAAATGGAATCACATTCTGCAAGGCCATTCAAAATGAGATGTAAACACCTACTTTGGCCAAGGTTTCCTTACAGATCTTCATAAACACCAGAAAACCAAAAATCAGTAAATTAGCACTGAAGTGTAAGTAATACAATATATGCAAACCGAAAACAACTGCACTGGATTAGATATACTCTGACTGCCTTGGAACAGACAGCTCAGAATGTAATGGAAAAGAAAAACCTTGGAACAAATTTGAAGATGGCAGGGAGAGCCATCCTGCCATGGAGGCAGCAAAGAGAGGACACAGAGCTGAAGCTGCTCCAGAACAAGTATACTGAAAAACAAAATACCTTGAAGAACAGAAAAAACCAAAACAGAACTAAGTCTATTGTGTGGAAAGAGACCTGAACTTAAAATTTACTCTTTTTTCTACCTAACAGCTTCAAATTCCAGCTCTTCAACTCTTTCTTTTCTAGGAAGCTGACAGATTCTACCACCTTGCTGTTAATTTGCTGGAACAGAAACAAAACCACAGTTAAAGAAGCACCTGTCTGGCCAACATGAGCAGAAAATACAGATCCTCTCCCATTCAAAGCAACATTGTGGTAACTTCGTATTTAAACTAAAGAGTGGTAATAAGGGAAGCAGACAGATGAGGTGAAATGGAAAGAAAACAAGGGAAAATTTCTTCAGAGACTGCCAAAATTATTGGTTTTTTTTTAATAAAGAATTGCACCTTTTCCCATCTCACTGGAAGCAACCAAAACTTACTAGCAGACTAATACAGAAAATTTCTCTTTGCTCTTGCTTTTTGATAAGCATAGTCATTGTCTATCAATAGTTACCCTTGAACAGAGCTATGTCAGGCATACAGGACTGGAGTACTCTGTGTTTTATTACTAAAATCAATGGAAGTTCTCATTGTAAAAACATTATGGAAAGCCAATACCAGACATCAAAAAACATACACAGACAGTGGTATGGTGAGCATAAAAAAATCTACTTAATTCTCTTGTGACAATGCTTGACAAAAGCAATGATAACCACACAAAGTATCCATTGCTGTAATGTATACGCATCTTTTACAAAAAAATACTTACATATATCTGGATCTTTACTTTTCTTTGTTTTGTTACTAAGACTTATCTCAAATCTATTAATATCAGATGAAAGATCACTAGGAGAAAAGACAGAAAGCCTTAATTAATACTGTAACTGGCTGGCATTTAAGTTTTTCCTAATTTCATTTTAATCCCAAATTATCATTATCAGCCACTTGTATAAGTAAAGATAGGTGCCTACTGAAAATTCTGCCCATGCAGAATTTGTCTGGAAGGTTGCTGCTGAATAAACACATATACACTATTTTTTAAAATACTGTAAAACAATACACAGTGTTAAGAATCTTAAATGCAATACAAATTAAAAGCGAAATTCACTAATTCAAGAAAATTAAGACTTACTCAAAGACAAATTCTTCAGACCACACAGGGTTCTGTCCTTCTCTGATGTGCGTTTTTGCTACCTGGACACTGTTCAGGTAGATGTTACAATATGGATTCGTAAAATGCTTTACTGGGAGCGTATGAGCTTCTTCTACATGCAAAATTAGACTGCTGACCTGAAAAAGAATAAACACAATATAATTTTTGTTGCTAAAGTCCAAAGCACATGAATGAACTATTTTTTATCCTCTGTGCAGAGGCTTAATGTTAATATGTGAATAGTGAATACAAACTATAAACTCCTTATCAAAAGAGCAAAGAACAAAGGTACTGGAAGAGTTTAAGGGGAAAAAGCAACAAAGTAACAGTAACTCAAATAATTACTGAAAGCAAATATCCAGACCCACGTTTTTAAGGCAATTGAGTTTCTTTAATTTTAAAATAATTTTCGAGGCACTAGGATTTGCAAGTAACATCTTTTTCAGACACAGAAAATTTTACTGAAATGAATGATTGGCACTTTGATTAAGAGCCACGAAGAATTCCAAACACAATGGTTTATTGTTTGGTGCTTTCCTAACAGATTATGTAAAATTCTCTTGTGCAACACATTACATTGTATTCTTTTGTGTACATAAGCACTGTCCTCACTTTTTGCAGAAAATAATTCCCTTTTGGCTTTGCTTTTGCACCCTGATGCTCCCAACTGCATCTGCCACTTTATTTGTAAATTCACCTAATTTGGTTCACTTATTCAGAAGTATCCTAACTTCTCTGATGTTCACAACCAAATGGCTGTGGTTTATTCCCTTTTAGTCCACATTTTATTCACTTCTCTAGTGTCCGTAGATAAATAACTACATTCCATTTTCCTAAGATTAAAAAATATCAGGAATTCTTGATGTATTTCCCTGTTATTCTCCAATCACCACAGACACAGCAATTTAAGACTGACTGTCCTCTCTCTCTCTGAAGAAAATCTGGCATATACAGCACTTTCAAGAGGCCAAGAGACATTAAGGCACGAGCATGTTTCAGCCTGTATTTGTTATATAAAATGAGAATCATTAATTAAATATGTATTTATATGTAAATAAAATGTAACTAATGCGTATTTTATGTACGTGTCATAAATTTTCATAAAAGTTTTTGTTTAAGCATCATATGAATTTTTCAAGTTTCCCATGTGAGATACATTCTAAAAGTTGCTGATTTCTTGAGACTTTTATTCAGGATTTGCTACTGTTGAAAGGAAAATTCTCAGAATTTATCAGTATCATTTTGCAAGGAGGAAACAAAATACTCCTTCACATGAACCTCCAACCCCACAGTATCAGTTTCACCTGACGCAGACGTTTATTTGATGTTCCTGGACTGGTTTTTCTTAAACTGCAAAACATCTGCAGAGCTTTCATCCAATCCTAAGAGAGAAGGATGCAGAATAATATAATGAAACCAAGTCAGATACAGCTTCTTACAGTGGAACAGACATATCTACAAAGTATCTGAATTTTCACATTAGCTTGAAGAAACCTAAATTTTCTGTAATTCCACAATACAAAAGTGTGACTATTAAAGCAAATTTATCTTTACCGAGCAAATTTATTATCACTCATGAGCAAAACCTCGTGGAAAATTTGCAAATCTGAATGATTATCTCTTTTAGAGTTATCAAGCATTAGTAATAGATATGCAGTGTGACTTTTGCCAAATTTCCAGTGTAGTAATACTACAAGAAAGTACAAATTGTATATAAAACTAAGCAAAGCTTGTTTGCATCAGAGAAAATTGCATTTAACAAGCCTAACTGGTCTGATTATTCTCTCCAGTACTCCCATTAGGCAGTCATAGCACATGTATACTTCAAACATAAACAAAACAATTAACAGAGAAACAGAATATATATATCCAACATTCTCCAGTTTGCCTTTGGAAGGTGGAAGATACAGCTCCATTCTCTAGTTACTGTCTCCCAACCATCAAATCCTGTATATTTCTTGCAAAGCACAAAATTTAGATTTTGACCAACAGCCCTCTCTTCAGTCTGTATCTGAAAGACCCACTCTCAAAGTACAACTTAACAATGTCATTAGAATCTCCACAACACTGCTTCAATCCTACTCTTCACAATACCTTCCACATTCTAAAAATACAGGAATATGTACTGCATCTCTTCACAGCTAGATCACCTTGTGAGTTAGGCTACAGCTTTCAAATCCTTCCAAGGAAAATCTTTCGGCTAAACCCCACAAAGCTTTTTCTATTTTTCTATGAAATGTTATAAAGAAAGCGGAGCTTTCTCAAAAGAAAAAATATCTGTAAGCTTCTCTGGGCCATATTATAAAGAAACGTAAAACAATTGTGTTCTGTATATATGCAGTGAACAGTCTATCAAGCAGTTTCAAAATCAAAAGCAAATTATACCAAATGTTCAGGAAACAAAACAGGATATTCTATCTTGTACACCTTCTTTTTACTTTTTAGAACACAAAAGATTTTACAGATATGACAAAAATTAAAGTACAGTAAGGAGCACGGAATTTAACTTATATTCTCAATTACAATACAGCACACTGCTTCTCAAAGACAGTACAGTGACAGTTGTATGACAAATACCACTACATCATTCTTATGTCATCTCAGCAAATTTAATAAATTTGCATTACTTTAACAAGAAAATTTGTGCTTTCCTTTATAAACAGCACAGGAAAAATACTACATTTATACAGCCTTCATGCTCTGGTGAATGCTCTGGTCTGTTATGAGTGCTCTAAAAAACTTCTATTCCCTTCAAAAAACATCAATTTCAAAGCTTAACTTCTAATGCATCAAGTATACATCAGAATTGTGGACTTGCAGAGCTTAAAACTTAATAAACCAGAACACTGTGTCATTTTAGATATAACTTGCTGGTGAATTAATTTCTCTGAAGTAGGCTTTTATCCACAATTCTTAAACAATGAACATAACTGTTAAGAGAACTATAAAGAGAGATACTACATAAACCGAGAAAACCTTACACTGTGCACCAACAGGGCCAAAGACTATGAACAGCGACTGGTTTATACACAGGGTAAATAACTAGAAAAGGCAGTTCAATGTGCTTTGGTCACTGGGCACACGCACATGTATTAGCATTTTATTTACTTCACTCTTAAGTAAAACTGTCATTTACTACACTGTGTTTTATACCATGGAAAAGACCTGGAGAGTAAGTTTTTCTTCTGAATTGAACTATGTCAAAAAATATGTATGGTCTCCAGCAACACAGAATAGAAAATAATAGACGTTCTAATGGGACCTGACTGGAATTTGTCCAAATTGAAACCCTGACAAGCAAGTAATAGAGGTGCTGGATTTTCAGCACCAACCTTTCTCCTCAGAGGTCTGCTACTATTCCACTGTAACACCATCTACTATAACCACTAAATATCTATGGTACATTTGCTTCCTATTTCAGAAGGGCAACATCACTGAACAACAGAAGACAAAAAGTTATTTTTTTACACTTAGCAAAAAAAGCTCTCACCTGTGCTTGTTCTGGAGTTTCGCCTGCAAAGTAAAAGATGTAATGCTCTTCACTAAAGTGCTGAACTACTATCTGAAAACAGTTTGGCCTTAAAAATAAACAAAACAAAAATTAAGTTTAATTAATCTTCACATATTAATGGACACCTTCACTTGATCTGTGCCAAAATGAAGTTTACACTTAACTAACAGATTTCTCCTGTTTGTTTGTAAGAAGCATTGAATAATTGCATCGATTTTTGTTCCTCTACTTCTCACCATCACACATGGAAATATGAAGATATCCAACAAGATTTCTCAGCTCCTTTGAAAACTGCATTTTGTTTTTGAATGTATTATGCCATTTTTAGAAAACTGCGCTTCAGTACATGCAGCCTGCCTCAGAATACTGGCATTTTCAGAATGGTGTATACTGAACAGGCATGTATGCTGACTTACAGTCAAGGCAAAAAAACAGCCATCTAAAAAAACTTGTCAACAAGAAATTTTCCTAGAGAGTTTAAAAGCAGCAGAAGTTCAGCATTAGGTCACAATCAGTTAATCATACATCAAGGATTTTTCTTTCAGGAAACAGTATTAACCTAAGGAATCCCCTATGTGAATGTGTCCCAAAGTTCTCATGCCCAATGAAATGTGTGCTGGATCAATCATACACTAAACGTTCAAGTGTATGTGACACAAACCTCTTCAACCTTAAATGCTGCAGAAGTACAGACTTCACTGTACTCCTGAGAAAAGGGGAGAGGCAGTTTTAAATCAGCTACTTGAAGTGCAGGAAAAACTCTATCTCAGCTGCAGTTCCTCACTAACAACTTCCTAAACTGCTGCAACCACACACGCTCTCCTACACACCTGTAGTACCACCTAGTACTCAACTATGCTCCAACCCACAACAGAGAGTTTCTTAAAAGTTGTTTAAGAGACAAAATAAAAATGTTCCTTTATTATTATATACCCCAAAGCTTCTTGCCTAATTGTCAACTACATAAGGAATATTTCAGTAATTTTTAAAATATATATCTATGCTCCTTATTCCAGTAGTTAGATGTTGGCGGTTTATTGCAAAATTATAAAGATTTTTAAAAAAAAACCCAAATAGACAGAACAAAGCATCAGTCTTTGCAGTTCAAGAAATGCCACTAATTTTAAACACCTGTCTTTAAGTTTTTTGACAAAGTAACTAGAAATTGACTATGTATAATTTTTCAATAAATATTAAGACCCTTAGGATAACCAGAATTTGTAACTTCTATCATTCACTATGTAAGTAAATGTAGTTATTTCCTCTATAAAACACTAAAATACAAGCCAGTGGAGGTTTTTTTGTAGCTACCAATGAAAGAATATATAAACTCTCTTGTTAATTACTAGTCATAGCTGAAAGAATGATGATTCTCAAATTTCCCGCTGATAATCACATCCCTTATGGCCAGCATATTTTCAATATCAAAATATTACAGTAAATAAAGAGTTGATGTGAAAGTAACTCCGAGTATAGTAATTGTGCAGAAACAGTCTCTGAGGATGTTTAATTATATGAGCTAGTTTACTACAAGCAAAGTACTTGTTCTTAAATAAAAAAGCACCTGCAGACTTCTAACCAAGTTCGCTTTTAAATACCTATAAAAATAATATGGAACTTCCAGAACTTACTACAATTCTTTGTCTTTTTAACTCTTGGTGCAATAGAATAAAGAAAGCCAGTGTCCTACCTGCCAAACAAACTGTCATGTACTCCATAGACAGAACACACGCTAAGGTCTATTAGTCCTTTGGGTTTTGTGGCTCGTTTTTCACTTTCAAAATAAATAAGCTGGGCATCATTTCCCTCTAATATAAAGTACAAGTTTTTCCATCTCTTTCCTTTACCTGTACAAGAGTCAAGCAAAAGGTTACAGTACTGTCTAAAACAACATGTAAATTTTGTAAATTAAGAAAACAGAAGAGGGCAGTAAAGTTTTTGTCAAATTCCCAAAAGAAGAACAATGTACAGATAATCACACTTGAGTTATAACAGCAGTATACACACTCAATTTTATATATGACTAAAACCAGACTCTTTTCACAGATGCAGGCAGAATTGCAAAGGTTCTTCAAACATCTTCAGTGCCCTCAACAGGATTAAGCAAGTGCACATGAGCTGCCTGAACAGCGAGCTCCTCTTAGTGTTATGTCTGTATTTAAGCAGATTGCAAATAATGACAGTATGAAGCCCATTCATTAGATTTTTACTAAGAAACGGACTCCTAACATGAGAAAGTTACTCCTAAACTCTGACTGATGTTTAAGAGACTGCATGACAGTACCTTAAAACAATATGGATGAAGAACAAAAATGGAAATATTTTTTATGCAAATTTAAATCAGAATCAAGCCACATGCACAACTGTATCCAAGAATTTGGCTGGCTCCACTTGCTACAGAGAAAGGTTCTTTGAATTACAATGGATTAGGAACTTTCTGCAATAAATCAATGTATAAGTCAGAGTAGCATTTAGAACAAGCTTTCTACCTTTATTTTATACTTTAATCATCATAAATCCACTGGGGCCTCAATAAACCAGTAACACAGTTTTCAAAATACAAATGTAACACTCATTCATTCTACTATGACTCCTAGATGGAAGAGTGATTTTATTGCATTTATTCTATATAAGCTATGTGCATCTCTCTACAAGAACTCAGCACTCCAATTTGCACATTTAATGTATCTCTTTTAGTCTAATTTTTCCAGTTAATTCTTATTTGATTCCTCACTCCACGACATCTCTCTACACCTCTCAGAACAAGCCTTCTCAACAGATGAGATGCTTTCCTTGTTTTGTTCAGAAAGTATTGTTGGGGTGGTTTGGGGTTTTTTAATGTCTCTCATATTAGGGCCATATATAAACTCCTACCTTCTTCTTGCATTTGGTCACTATCCAGAATACCATCTGTAACTTATCCTTCATGTCATTTGCAGAAATTTTGTTACTGATAGTTTTTCTGCCTCCAATAATGTTGATTTTTTCAGAAAGTAGAAATATAATTCTCAGCAAGGGACTAACTTCCTAAAAACTTCAAAGGCTTGCTCAATGGCAATTCTTCAGAGTTTACTGAAGGTTACACTGAAATGAGTCAAGTTGACAGCTTTTAATGTGCTTATTGTATGTTATTCTGTGTCCGCGTTAGAACCCTAAATGCTCACTATATTGTCTGTATGGAAGACTGTGCATTTTAAATTTAAGATTGAAAATATATAACCTGACTTGGCATAATAAAATTAAACCAGTTGTGCTCTGCATTTTACACTATTCTAGCTCTCAAACCTCTATCAGCCAGAATTTAGTGAGTTCCATATTAAGTATAAACACTTTACAAAACTGATTTTGAATGCTACCTTTGACAAGGATGTCTAGTTTTTTGCTGTGCTGATTTTTTCAGAATTGCCAACCAACATTTCCACACCATGCACAATTTCATGTATCGCACTGTTCTATTCACCTACTACTTAAGGAAAGAGATTTTTCATACTCCTTACACACTTTTCTAGAACATTTTGCCCACTTCAGTTTTGCTCTTTCTAGTACCTCTTGTCTTGGGATGATATTATGATAATCCTGTATGTCCTATCATCTGCTTTATGCCCAGAAACGGGATTATTGTAACTTTAAACAAGGTTCAGCAGCTGGCAGAAGCTCTGCCAGCACGGGTTGTTTTGAAACTCTCCCCCAGGTTCCTACAGCCTTGGAGCGCAGGGCAGCAGTGGCATTCCTTTGTCCTTCCAGCTACTGCAGCTAGCTAACCTGCTTGGCTTGTCAGCTAACGAGAAGCTTTTCCAGGGACTGCAAGAGCAATCCTCAACTTCTGCTTTCCTTCTTGGACTGTTCAGCTTGCTTTTTCATCCGACATCAGATGACCCCTGGGGAGATGGTCAGCACCCTGCAGGGAGCTGCCAGAGCTACTCTGTCTGGCTACCGGACCTTGGGAGGGGCTAAGCCAGTGAAAGAAGGAAAGAACTCTAAAATCAGCTGTCTTTGCAGGTTCAAAATCCTTTTTCCCTTTTCCCCATGCCTTGCAGGACATTTTATTTGTTTTGTTAAATAAACAGTTTTTTTTCATTTTCATCCAAGAAATTCCTTTAATGGTGGGGGGAGGTAGTACCAGAAACCCCTCTTCCTTTGGGGGAGGCATTTGTTCAGAGCGCTTTCTCCTAAACTTGTCTCTAACCCAAGACACCACTAAACTCACTAAGAGTTCAGCTAAAAGGTGCTGATTTCCACTCTAACAATAGGGCATGAGGAAATGGAACGAAGTTAAATCAGGTGAAGTTCCAGCTGGACCTTAGGAAAAAGCTCTTCACTGAAAAGGTCGCAGGTCCTTGGAACAGGGAACGCAAGGAAATGCTTGTAGCCTGTCAGGGTTTAAGGAGCATCTGCATAATGCTCTTAGTCATGTGGTTTAGGTTTTGGTAGGCCTGTGAGGAGCACAATCATTTTAAGTCCTTTCCAGTTTAAGATACTCTGTGAGTCTGTGATGCCTATCTGCATTTTCCTTCCTTTAAAAAAAAATAACAGAAGCAAACATAACTCACTTTTTTTCAGAAGATAACCTTTTTTGACAATATTTTTGTAAAAAGCATCCTTTGTTTTCCGACGAATTGTATTGTAGATTTCTTTTCCATCCACTGTATCATTAAGCACTTGTTCTTGGTGCTGGGAAACAGGTAAGAAAAACATACTTTAAGCTCAGAAATTGCCATTAAAAAATGCATCCTACATTGATGAAGCTACAATCAGGATCATCTTACTGAATGCTACCAACTCACTACTATTGTTCTCTCATGCATTTTAATAAAACATTCATTTTTCATACAGTGCACATGATAGAAACGTACTATAACTCTTATAGTATTTCCAAAACTGAAAGAAGAGTTTTCAATGCAGACTAATTTCTACAAAGTAAGTATTTTTCCTGTAAAAATAAAACATTATTTTTCACTGTGATTTCTGTTAAAATTTATGCCAGTCTTTAAAGATCTAGCTTCTAACTGTCTTCTACCAAAGCTCATGAGCCTCAGTAATCATGGATAAACTCTGAAGGAAAAGTGGTGCAGATGACAATTAAAACCAACTCTAAGTAGCACAATACCTCATTATTCTCATTAGAACGCCCATGTCCTAATTGACCAGAACTCAAGACAAGAGAAGAAAGCAGAAACAGAAAACTGAAGAAGGATAAATTCACACAAAATATGGTAGGATCTGCACATGCAAGGAATCAATACAGCCAAAACCCAAACCAGGTCTAACCTTACTGTGTAAGGTGATCAGCAAAAGTTCTTCAGCCATAAAAAAACCAAGAAAACCAAGACTGTTAAGTAATAAGAACATCGCTGAGATGAAAAGAGACATATGAACTGGTTCTTACATAATATTCTAGTTTTCTTCCTGTGCATATATCTACAAGAATTATGATTTTAAACAAAACAACAAAAGCAAGATGAAAAATAATTCCATAATGGTAACAGGAATTACAAGATCTACAATGGAAGCTATATTTACATGTTATGAGATGACAATATCTGTAACATAATTATGTGTCACAATAATTTTTGTAACATAACGACACAAGGAGTAGTACACAAGACAAGAGATCAAGTGACAAATATTTTTAAGTAAATATCATATTAGACACAGGAATTCATTCATATGGACCCTAAAAGGATGCAAAACTTTTTAATTCCCCCCCCCCCCCAAAAGCACAGAGCATGGTGGTATGTGGAAGGGAGTTAACACAAAGCTGAACGTTAACTGCACCACTGGCCACTAATTTTTAAATGAAGTCGCACGTGTATCTGCCTAAGCTAAAAAAATCTAAACTACTCTCACGTGGAAAACTAGTCAATGCAGAGTTTATTAATATAGAAACTGTAAGTTTCACATATGCGAAAAGCTAAAATGAAGAGTTACTGCCATGATTAAAGAGGAATGATGGAGCATGAAGAAAGTTACTGTGTTGGTTTTGCACAGCCTGGTTTTTGGTAGTGGGAGGGGGGGCCACTGACGTGGCTTCCGTGATAAGCTGCTAGAAGCTTCCA
>VZRN01001247.1:37430-70179 GCA_013397935.1 Dasyornis broadbenti
AGGAAACAACATGGAGACACCAAGGTCAGTGGAGAAGGAGGGGGAGGAGGTGTTCCAGTCACCAGAGCTGAGATTCCTCTGCAGGCCGTGCTGATGACCATGCTGGAGCAGCTGTGCCCCTGCAGCCCATGGGCTCCACGGGGGATGCAGAAATCCACTCACAGCCCTTGGGGAGGTGCCCACACTGGAGAGGGTGGATGCCTGGAGAAGGCTGTGCTCCAGTGGGGAAGCCAGTGGAGAGAGAGAGAGAGGCCCTTGCTTCCAGGCTGGAGCAGCTGGTCCTTGGAGGACCGCACCCCATGGAACAGTGACCACGCTGCAGCAGTTCTGGGAGGACTGTCTGCCCGTGGGAAGAATTCACATTGCAGCAGTTTTGGGAGGACTGCTGCTCATGAGATTGGAGCCACACTGGAGAAATTCATGGAGAACTGTCTTCCATGGGAAGAGACCCCATGGTGAAGCAGGGGAACAACTCCAGTCCCTGAGCCAAGCAGAAGAAAACTTTGGGTGACGAACTGACCAAAATCCCCACTCCACCTCCCCACACTCTCCGTCAGTGGGAAGGAAAGAGGGATTTGGAGAAGAAAAGGTGCTTTTAAGGGCTTATTTTACGTATTATCTTCCTCTAATTTTGTTAGCAATAAACTCACTTTGTATCTCTAAGTTGAGCTTGTTTTGCCCTTGTAGTGTGCTCTCCTGGTCCTTATCTCAACTCCTGAACGATTCCTTAAATTTTCACTCCTCTGCCCTGCTGTAGCAGGTGAGGATGAGAGAGTGGCTTTCATGGAGGCCTGGTGTTTGGCCAGTGTGAAAGTACAACAGCTACTAACGAAGTTTTTCAAGAAGCAGTCTCGGAATTCCTATTTGCTTTCTGTCCCCAAACACATTACCGAGCATGAGTTAACAGCAGCAAACACCAGGGATGCACCAAGGACACAACACAATTAGCGATACAGGAAAGATTGTAATTACAGAGTATACATCTCCTAGTGTGACACAGAAGTTACACCTGCTGATACTTACAGAAAATGAGACATAAAGGACAGGGCTACAATACAACATGGCTATGTCAACATAAAGGTCTCACAAGGATGGAGTTAACTTTTGTCATGGCAGCCCCTAAGGTGTCGTCTTTTAGTTTTGTCACTGAAACAGTACCGGTAACACATCAGTGTTCTGGCTCTTGTTGGTCAGTACCTGCACAGCCTTAAAACCTTCTTCACTTCCCACTCTGCCCCCTTCCTCAGTGAGGTGGCTTGGTGCACAAGATGCTGGGAGTAGAGACAGCCAGGACAGATTATGTCAATTGATCACAGGGATATTCCCTGTCATTTACATCATGATCAGCAATAATTGTGTGTGCTCATGGAGGTCTCAGAGAAGGGCTGGGCATTAGTCTGCTTGTGGGAGGCGCTGAGTGATTACCCTTGCATCACATCCATCACCCCTGCCTTTGCTTATTAAACAGTATTTATCTCAACCCAGGAGTTTTTTAGCTCTTGCCCCATTCCACAGAAATAGGGAGTGAACAGAGGCGTGGGTCCTTAGCACCTCTCCAAGGTCAACCCACCATAGAAAATGACACGTATATTTCTTAAGTGCTTTCTAGATGGAAAGGGAATTATGCATAAAATGGGACTACATTACATTGTTCTGATCCATGTTCAAGAAAGGTGAGTTCACATTGAAATTGATGGGCAGCAAGGCAGCTATGAAAACATTACAAAGAGACAGGATCAGCTTTGGTGTGCTTAGCTTGGTGAACAGAGGAAATACTCTTATTAATATGAAGGATCTCACAAAGGGGCATGAATCGACTGCAACTCTCTTTACGGAGGTATTTGGGGTGATGTTATGATAATCCTGTATCTCCTATCATCTGCTTTATGCGCAGAAATGGGTCCTGTCACTTTAAGATAGGTCCAGCAGCCAGCAGAAGCTCTGCCAGCACAGGTTGTTTTGAAAACTCCCTCCCAGGTTTCTCAGCCTTGGAGCATGGGGAGAGTTACACTCCTTCCTGCTTCCAGCTGCTGCTAGCTGGGTTGCTTGCTTCTGCTAGCTGCTTGGTTTTTTAGCTAATGAGAAGCTTTTCCTGGGACTGCAAGAGCAATCCTCAACTTCTGCTTTCCTTCTTGGACTGTGTTCCACTTGCTTTGTCATCTGACATCAGATGACCCCTGGGGAGACAGTTAGCACCCTGCAGGGAGCTGCTGGAGCTACTACATCCGGCTACAGGACCTTGGGAGGGGCTAAGCCAGTGAAAGAAGGAAAGAACTCTAAAATCCATCAGCTGTCTTTGCAGGTTCAATATGCTTTTCCCTGTGCCTTGCAGGGCACTTTGTTTGTTTGTTAAATAAACAGGTTTATTCACTTTCATCCAAGAAATTCCTTTCCTGTCATTGGGGAGGGAGTGCCTAAACCTTCTCCTTTGGGGGAAGCATTCATTCAGAGTACTTTCTCCTAAACTTGTCTCTAACCTGAGACAGGAGGACAGGAAGGACAAATTGCCCATTTCCATTGAAACAGGAAAGCTTGAGAACAGAGAAAGAATAAAACAAGTATGTAAATTTTATAACTAGCTATAAGCTTATGAAAAGCTAAATGGTGTGGTGTGTTTATTACTGGTGGTATCTAAGAATCAACTGCTGCTATGGGCAAGTGCACTCCAGAACAACTGCTGCAATCCCAGCCCTGCAATCACTCCTGAAGTTTTTCTGTGTGTACACGTTTTCTGTGACAGGAGAAAAACCCCAGACACAGAAGAGAGAAGGGCAGACTGCTTTCCTTTAAAATGAGACTAAATCGAAGTATGGTTGAGGCCGGGACCAGAGCAGGGCACAGAGTAGAGGTTGACCACCTCTCAGGACAGACAGAATTTACCATACTTTTCTGTTGACTACAAGTCAGTCTTTGGTAACTGTATGTATTTGAGGATAAAACAAAATAGGAAACTGAAAACACTGGAACTGCCTATGACTGACTGCTGGAGATGTTGCTGTTTAACTATCACTGACATCTCTGCTGTAAGTCAGTTCACAAATTTATTTGAAAATTATTCAGTCTGTGACTTCAGCATCAAAGGCTTAGAGATTAAACCTTACCTGCATTGGAACAGGATCTTTTAAGTAATATCCTTCAACAATCTGTTCTTTTCTATAGTGCTCAATGATGTCAGCAATACTGTTCCAGCAAGAAAAAGAAGATTGAAATGTTAAACACATTAATTATTCCTCTGTTTGAGAATTTGCTTTTCCATAAAACCACAGAAAACCTTCCCACGAAGTTTTAATAAAATCAAGTGTTAATCATCATAATCTGATTTGCAGCAATGAGGATTTACTAATATACTGAAGTCAAGAAAGTTCACAAAACTGCATTCAGAATGAATTCATTCTAAACTCTGCAAAATATTTTAATGACCTGCTTAAAATGTCAAATGAGGACACTGCACTTTCCACATTCAAGTAGTACGTGTGCATTACCCACTTTCCAACCAGGCTGAAAGTTGCAATTTCATTGGCTATAATTTACCAAATAAGTCCTAGAGTAATTAGCTAAGAGGAATGGGACATAATCTGAGTGAAGTGCAATCTCCTTCTAGGAGGACAGGAATAGGAAACAGAAAGGTTTATAGCAGGGCTTATAAAGATTACACCTGGACATCACTGAACTGTCCTTTCAAATACTCATGTTGGTAGCACTTGTCTACAGGGAAGCATTCATTATAATCTCCAGATTCAGACTGCAATTGCACTTTGAAGGCTCAGGAGAGAAGTAGTGACAGAGACAAGCTGAAATTCAAGGCACTTGAGTTGCTCTAATTTATTTTTGAAGCTCCTGAAATTTACACTGCATTGAAAATGGCAACATGGACATCAATAGAAATAAATTATTTGCCTGTAAAACATCAATCTAGAAAAAGAGCTAAGTTATACTAAGTTCTTCTCAGTTCATGCACACTCAGCTGTGTGTACATAGATATGAATAAGGCATGTGTTCAACACAGGAACAATAGCTGATACTGTAAAAATCTCAAAATCTTCTAAGTAAAGCTGTATCAGAGCATTTTGGTTTACTTTTCTGAAGCTATGAACTTGTACAAACATGATAAAACGACCTTCCCACAAGTATTTTTATTTTTCAGATATGTAGAATGAGATTAATTTTTCTTTTAGTTTTACTGAAATCAAGTAATTCATTTCAATTTTTACTGAGACGCTGTCTGCATATGCAGGTTTTTGCATAATTTCAACCATGTCATACTACAGAAAATAATGACTAAGTTATTACATTTCACAGGTCGAATAGCTGATACCAACATTTTGTAATTAATAAAACAGCATAATATAATTTTTCTCACTCATCAGATCAGAATACCTTGACATTCAAAGTACCCTCTGCTTCCTTCATTAAAATGCCATGAGTTCCTCAATGTAGGGAGCAGGTGCCTGCAAAACTTCTGCAATTTTGTAACATGGGCTGAAGAATAAACTCAATTGTACTTTAAAACTCCGTTTTGTAGTTAGGGTAACATATAGACTAGGACTCCATTCCTTGATGGAGCAACTAAGTGCTGCATTCTTCATTACATGTTTGAACTTCTAGTAAATTTACTAACCTGATACACACAGTAAGTTGGACTGAATGTGAGTATGAGAGTATAGCAGTAATTCTCCCAAATGTGCAACAAAAACAAAAGAGATTCTTTCAAGCTGAGGAAGATCTCTGCAAACCAGGTACCAAAATACTAAAAAAAAAAATCTTAAAGCACTTTATCATAATTTATTGCTGCTCAACTTTAAAATCTTATTTTCTGTTCAGCTGCATAGAATCTTTTTCAGATAAATGTAATCTCTGCTCCAAGTGAATCCAGCACTGTATTATAAAGCAATCTGAAACAATAACAATGTAATAACTTTTCAGAGAGTATACTACTTAATGCTACAAAACCATTTGATACTAGTAGCATCAAATTAACAGTTCCCCTAACTTGCTGACTAATTCGACATCACTGAGGGTGGGGAGCTTCTGGCCTATCATCCTCCTAATAAGCCACGTAACTAGAGAATGGGCAAAAGAGCATTTACCTTCATGAATGGCTGCCACTGCAGCTAGCCTGGTTTTCACTGAGCATGGCTGGAGGCCAGACTGGTTAATGAAGAAGGTATTCAAGCAGCCTGGGTGTGACACAGGCATAGGTTCATAAGAGTCCAATTGTTTTGCCTCAAAGCATCATGCATGTGAAGTCATACAAGAAAGTCCACTGAACTTGGTGAACAGACCTTGACATTTTCTCAGACACAGCAGCTGCTGAATCTCTACCCACTCAGAAGCCAAGCTGGAAATGACAGAAATTCTCTATTGGCATAAGAATGCCTTGGTTCTAGGTGAGCAGGATTGGAAAAAAGATCATTTTTTTGAGGCAGGCAATGACCTCTGTTTAAGGAGGAAGATGAGTTTTCACTACTGAAGAGTCTTCCAGCTACAACAACTCAAAAAAAATTACTATCAAGGAGGTGTACTGATAGCTTCTCCCACAAAAGGGGAAATGTCTCATTATTTCTCTTCCTTTTTGTACAAATTACTGTATTTTTGCACCAATGGCAAAAGAAATGTATCCTAAGCTTGCTCACTCTAAATGAACTGATCTGTATTTCTGTTCCTAGTATCATGTACATATTACAATGCAATTTAGTAACTTTTTCCACCAATGAAGGTGTTTTTCCCCTTTGTCTTGTAGCAGGGCTTATAAAGATTACACCTGGACATCACTGAACTGTCCTTTCAAATACTCATGTTGGTATTTTTATTTTCCCCTTTTCAAATAGACAAGAACAAATGCAGTAGCTTCCAAGCTACTTCAAACAGAGCATTCTTTTAATTACAGATCCACGATTTATGGATACACATGATCCATTCAAACCACAATTTACAGAGTGAAGCAACTGGTTTGCAGAAGAAGCACAAATACCTCAAGAGAAAGAAGTTACACTTAGGGTCTTTAAGCTGTAAGAACTTGCTTAGTTAGAAGTAACTACTAAGGAAATTATGGAAAACATTTAGTATAAAGAAAACTACAAAAATCATAGCAGTAAATAATTATCAAGAGCAAGTTATACAAGCATAAAATATGCACAATTCCTTTTGCCAGTAAAACTTACCTATTATAGTATCTGCCTCCCATCATAAACTGATTGTTTGATGTTGGACATATTTTAAAACGTTGAATATTTTCACTGGTCCGAAAATAAAGTGAATAATCACCAGGGGTATTATCTGAAGGCCTCACAAGAAAACTGCAAACCTGACCAACTGAAAAGACATCATAAAAGTGTTATTTTTCTTAGTGATATGTATAAACCCTTATTAAATCTATTTCTACACAAATTAGGAAGAACTGCACACTTCAAGAAATACAAACCATATAAAGGTAAATTCCAGCAGTGATCTCAAACCAGATGAACCAGTACTAAACCACCAAAATTAATAAAAAATGGTTCAGCTGTAGCTTGCAACCTAGCCACATCTTTGTCATCTCTTTAAAAAAGCATACAAAAAAAGTTTGATAATATTTACAAAAAAACACAATCTCTGTTCCAATATTTGAAGTACGCTATTAAAAAATGTGTCAGAAATACTAAAGTTTTCATTTAAAGAAATATTTGCTTTATGAAAGTAAAATAATTGATTACAAATGTAATAATTTAATAATTGTTTACATCAAAGATTTTTAAATTAACTTGCCTTGAGAACATACTCAGTACTCATAGCCACACAGTTTTCTTCTGAGGTAGTATTCTACTGAGGTGGCAACCAGAGGGGTATTTAAAACAATCATATACGTTCAGACATAAAAGGAAGTTTTATCACAGTTTAATACTAATAGTATCACTTTGCGCCATTTTACCATCACTATATTTCAAATCAGAAATACATGTACCTGTCATGAGCAAATTGTAAGCCTCTTGTTTGGAGATCTTCCCATGGAACCATCTTTAAAAAGATAAGAGAAAAATTAGAAAACAAGACCATCAGCTCTCTTTTTTGGTTGTGGTGACATTCAAGGCTCTGGCCCCTAATGAAATAATCTTTATTTTAAAATACCTCATATATATTGATGAGATAACCAATGACTATGCTACTTAATGATTCTGTTCTACTAACAGCATGAAAAAATCTAACATTAACAGGTATGTAAATAACAGGTATATAAATTAGATTCAATAAAAATATCCAGTACTTGGAGCTGATGTTTGAATACAACTGTTTTAGAGATTTACATGAATTGTCTAACAAGTAGATAATTTGACAAGCATTATTTGAAGTCTGTTTTATACAGCAATGTACTAGAATCATGATATCTGAAGCTCAAACAAGAAGTTAAACATGTACAGAAAACCTCAAATTCAAATTTGCCAGAGCTGTGGAAACAAAACCTAGCTTTGTTAGATTAATGAATACAAACTGCTTTGATCTCACACCTTGCACTTTCCCGGAGTTCTGTGTCAGAGCAGTACCCTACAAAAGTTCACAGCCGCTGTCTAGTCTCAGCCTGATAGTTACCAATGTTCAGAAAAGCTTGACATATTACAACTTAAAAATTTGCATTTAAAGGAAAGCTATAGTGTTTTTATGTATCAGAAAAGACCCTGGCTTCTAACTTTCTCTCTGTACTACTTTCAGATGTTCATTTATGGGTTCCTCTGAAAGTTAAACAACCACTGACAGAATCAAAGCTCCAAGCATCTCCTACAAGATACTTTCCAAATAAAAATATGGATATTTGAAGATATCCATACTTGTGAAATTGACTGGCAGAACACAGTAAAACAAATAGACTAGTGAAACACCTCCTGCCACCAGCTTCTTGGAAAGTGGTAAACAGCAAGCACAAATATGATAAACAAATGAAGACATCAGATTAATCATCAAGCCATTAGACATTTTTCAGAACTATGTGCCACTTATCTTGACTTGTGAAAGCAACCTATCAATAGACTGACATATCAACATACTGTTGACTTTAAGCTGTATTCAATTTTTAAAAATTTTAAAGCATTTAAGCAAATAGAACGAAACTTATAATCCTGCGACTTTTTCTTCAAACTTTAAGGGTTATTACAAGAATCACAGAACTGTAGGATTAAAGAATCCTTTGGGCTGGAAAATAACTTTACGATCATCAAGTCCAGTCCTCAACCCAGTACTGCCAAGTCCATCACTAAATTAAGTCCCCAAGTGCCACATCTACACACCTTCTAAATCCCTCCAGAGATGGTAATTCTACCACTGCCCTGGGCAGCCTCTTCCAGGGCTTGACAACCCTTTCAGTGAAGGCATTTTCCCTAATATCAGCTCTAATCCTTCCTCAGTGCAACTTGAGACAGTTTCCTCTTGTTCTATCTCTTGTTATGTCGGAGAAGAGGCCTCTTCTGACTACAACCTCCTTTCAGGCATCTGTAGAGAGTGATGAGATTCTCCCTGAGCCTCGTGTTCTCCAGGCTCAGTCCCACTAGCTCCCTCAGTTACTCTTCACCAGACTTGTGCTCCAGACCCTTCCCCAGCTCCATTTCCTTTCTCTGGACTCACTGCAGTGCCTCAATGTCTTTCTTGAGTGAGGAGCCCAAAGCTGAACCCAGCACTCAAGGTGTGGTCTCACTATTCCTGACTACAGGGGGACAGTCTCTGCCCATGTCCTGCTGACCACTGTTGCTGACCCAAGCCAGGATTCCATTGGCTTTCCTGGCCCCCTGGGCCCATGATGGCTTGCGTTCAGCCACTGTTGACCACCACCCCAGGTCCCTTCTGCTGAGCAGCTTTCCAGCCACTGCTCCAGCCTGTAGCATTGCAGGAGGTTGTTGTGAACCCAGGGCATGAACCATTGCCTGGCCTTGTGGAATCTCATACCACTGGCCTTGGCCCACTGATCCAGCCTGCCCAAGTCCCTCTGCAGAGCCCGCCTACCCTCCAGCAGATTTAACACTCCCACCCACTAGGCAAACAGAGACACTTTTCTAATTGTACTTTGCTATAGTATTTGGAATTATCTCCGTGCTTAAGAAATACTCCGTTGTGCATATTTTGGCTGAAAGTGATCACACATGGCCTCATCCAACCTTTTAACACTGCAATACCCATTAGCAACAGACATACGTATTACAGCACTCTTTCATGTTAATTATCCATGCATCTGCAACAGCTAGTATATAAAAAAGTCTTGAGATTAAAAAATAAATCTCTTTGGTCATTCTCCCAAAAAATTAAAAATCTCATAGTGGAAGTTTACAAACAGTTATGACTGCTTTAAACAACAAAACAAGAATCCTTACATTTTGCCTTCATGGGGATCTTCTTCTCTTCCCTATGAAAAAATTAACATATTAAATGTTACAACAGTACAACTCAATTAAAAAAAAAAGTTGTAAGTTAAGACCTTCTGTAGAAAAAAAAAAGATATTTAGAAGTCTGAGGCATTTTTTAACTAAAGGGCTTAATGCAGCTCTATGAAAAGTTTTCATTCATTAAGTGAAAATCCAGCAAAAATACATTATTTCTGATGATTACTTCAGTCATGATCGAAGTCCTTTAGAGGTAGTAGTCTTCTAAAATCTCAACTTTCCTAAGGTTAAATTACCACTGACCTATCAGTCTAGAGATCACT
Source organism: Dasyornis broadbenti (assembly GCA_013397935.1). Classification (NCBI taxonomy): domain Eukaryota; kingdom Metazoa; phylum Chordata; class Aves; order Passeriformes; family Dasyornithidae; genus Dasyornis; species Dasyornis broadbenti. Next base: position 47,092 of record VZRN01001247.1, read on the forward strand.
AGTTTAGTACTGCCACTTCAATTTAGCTATTCACATTCTGACACAGGTCATGTATGAGAAGCATCTCAGGTAACATTGCTATTAGCAAAACACATACACTGTGTAAGAAGATAGTATAAAAATTACTATTTTCTTTTCTTCCTCCCCCCAATAAATTTTTAACCCCGTTGCATAAAGAGAAAGACCTACCACAATGCAAAACTACATTCTGTTAAGTTAGTGAACATCTCATGGCAATCGTAAGAAAGAATTGCAATTAAATGATTCTTCTCCAGGACAGCTGATTTCAAGGAAGTGCCTAGCAAATTTACAGGACCACTCATTTGTACTTATCTTTGGACAACACATGAATAAACACTTTCTGATACTGGATTAGGCTTAAAGGTTTTAGCATTTTAGAGCTACCAGATCAATTTACTACATTTAGAAATGTACATAATGAGGAAACAGGCAATTAAATGTCACTAGGTTTTGTTCATTTTAATATTATTTTATAAAAAAAAGCCATTCATTTAAGAAATTTGAATACAAAAATTACTCACCACATCTTCTACCAGGTCTTCCACAATAAGACCTTGTTCATCTGTCCGTAGGTTTGTAACCCACATCCAGCCATCTTCCAATTCATTATGGACAATAAACATGTCTCCTTTAAGGAAACTGAAGAGGGTTACAGCAAGATTTTAATCAGAGATACAATCATAATATAACATTTAATGAACACAACGAATTCTTTACTATAATTGCCATAAAATACTTGTGGAAAATGCATGAACTGACATTCCAAGCACATATAGTAGTAGTCACAGTTAAGTGGCTATTATACACAAGTTTTTATACTTTTGATTTCTATTTGATGAATATACACTTCAGTGCTGTCAACTTCAAAGTGTGCTAATATATAAAGCACGAATAACAGAAAAAATACAATAATATTGTTCTTTTATCAAGAGATATCAAATATGAAACAAGTAAAATAACCCTTAGTAGTGTATAAGAAAATAATATTCCTTTCATTGAAAAATTATCTTGCAAAATATAAGTTGTGGAGTATCTATTCATTATATTCTCACATATGAAAATAAATGACACAAAGAGAATACAGAGCAGTTACCAGAAAAGCCATGCAATTAGCTACAAGAAAAGCATTAACTTTCACAATCAGAAAACCACAGAATCAGTTAGGTTGGAAAAGACCTCTGAGATTATCAAGTCCAACCTATGACCAAATACCACACATTAACTAACAATTTAGTAGTCCCACATCCAGTCTTTCCTTAAACACCTTTAGAGACAGTGATTCCACCGCTTCCATGGGCAGCCCATCTCAATGCCTAAATTTCTGTGAAAAATTTCCCCCTAATGTCCACCCTAAAGCTGCCCTTTAGACTTAAGGGGAGTTGAATATTATGTCCTCTCATCCTGTAACTGGTTGCATGGCAGAAGAGACCGAACCCCATCCAGTTACACGCTTCTTCCAGGGAGTTGTAGAGAGCAATGAGATCTCCCCTGAGACTCCTTTTCTCCAGGCTGAGGCCTACCAGCTTCCTCAGCCGCTCCTATTAGGACTTGTGCTCCAGACACTTTATCAGCTCCATTACTCTTCTCTGGAGACACTCCAGGACCTCAATGTCTTTCCTGAATTGAGCGGTCCACAACTGCACACAGTACTCAAGGTGTGGCCTCACCAGTGTTGAGTACAGGGGAAGAATCACTTTCTTAGTCCTACTGGCTACACCACTGCTGATCCAGGATGCCACTGACTCTCTTGGCTACCTGGGCACAGCTGGCTCATCTTCAGCCAGCTGCTGACCAGCACGCCCAGGTCCTTTTCCACTGGGCAGTTTTCCAGCCATTGTTCCTCCAGCCTCTAGTTCTGCAGGGGGTTACTGTGGCCAAAGTGCAGGACCCAGTACCTGGTCTTAGGGAGTTTTCATTTCCGGAAGACTTATTTACATTACTCCCTAAATGTTAATAACACAAACTCAGGTCATATGACAACCTTTCACAGCAGCACAGAATTTTCAATCACATTTTATTGTGCATCAGGGTCCAGGACAAGCAATAAAGCACTGAAGTTCATTAACTACTATTTCAATTCAAAATTTCATAACAAATGTCTGTGGCATTGCTCTCATTTGAAGTAGGCTAACAGAAAAAAAAAAGCAACAAATCACTATTGAAAACAAAGAATAAATTCTACTGCTATTCAACTTGAACAGGTGACAGACAACAAGAACACCCTCCATCACTATATAGTTACTGCATGGAAGACAAGCTGAAATTAACTCAGAATTCACTTCAAACTTGCTAAATATTAATTATTATATTAAAATTCTAAGTCAAGATTCTTTGAAATCCATAATGTATTCAAAACTATATTAATTCAACCTAGAACAAACTGAGAACTTTGGTCTCAGCTATGCCACAAATGGAACTATTTTAGCCATACAGACCTCAATACACAAATACCAACTTGGTATTTCAGGTCTATCCTAAAAGAGTAAGAAAAAGTTTAATTGCCATAACAATTTTTGTTATGATAGTGAAATAATAAAATGCTTTTCCCTCTTAGGATTATTGGTGCAATAAGGCACTTTAAGGACTCAATCCTTTTTTAATTCTCACACATAGTAGGAAGTCTTAGTTGCAATGTTCCATTAAAGATCCCCTTCCCAGTCTTACCACCTTACTAAAACACGTAATTACAAAAACAAATATCTTCATATCATCCTTTAAAGGATCAGACTAGACTGTGAGCCTTGGACTAAATTTCCATCCAAATGAGGATATAAAGCTCTCATACTTTTCTCTACATTTTAAGTTAATAGTCCTAAACCTAAGAAAATTCACAATTCAACTGGTGTATTGCATCAATTTATGAAACTTGTCCCATTAGAGAGATTAGAAATCACCACAAATCACTTTCAAGTACTCTTACTTTTCCACCTGGAAAAAAAATTCTCAAGAAAGTAGTATCAATTCCAAGTAACCAGAAATTGGTCTTCTACTGGAAGACTCACTTCTTCTATTACTAAATTCTAAGTAGTCAAAGCTCATTTCCTCTTTCTAGTGATCTGAATTGTTAGCCTTAGCTATATATCTACTAATAGTTTTGTGGTAGTTCAGGAAAAAAGCTTAGCCTATTTCTTTCATGCACTCAGATGAGGCATTTCCATACAGAATTCTTTGATGCATAAATTTATCCTTTTGGTAAAATCTAGGGGTTTACAAAACATATTTCAAAATTATAACATTACTAATTCTAATTCTATATACCTAATGTACTTTCCTTACAATTAATACAAACAAATATACTAAGAAGTGTTATTTCCAACAAAAGAACAGAAAGGTATCATCCTTTAATCTAACTGTGTCGAGTTTCAGATGCAACTGGAAAGTATTTGCATACAAACACCTACTTAAATTGTCACTATTTATAAATACTCTTGAAAATTTCACAGCTTCTACTGTTATTCAAACATACCTTATTTCATCAGTTTCTGGCACTTTGGTGTAAGGTAGAATTGCTCTAACTCTCCTTCTGTCTTCCACAGGCTATAGTTTAAAAGAGAGCAAAAGTAATCCTTTTCTTTATACTGTAGAATCTTTCTCCCCAGCATTATGCTATTCTGAGGCAAAGGACTGGTAACATAACTTGTCAGTTTTATATTTTCAAAGCTCAAAATCACTGTGGGCTAGAAACATGTAATTAGTTGGCCAAGAGAGTACTTATTTCAAACTTTTGTTCACTTAGAGCAGAAGGAATGTCCAGAATTTTAACATTCAGAAACATCTTTATTCAGGTTTTGGGTTTTGTTACAGGGGATATTTTGCAGTGTTTGTTTCATTTTAATTACTTGTACTGTTTTAAGGATGAGCATGTGAAAGAAATCTTGGTTATCTCCAGGATGGACATTTGCAACCATTGTTAGATACGCAAAATGTCACAGAACAGTGAAGGTTACATTACAACAGTGCTCTTTATTAGCCAAGAACTCAGTATTTTCTTGGTTTTCTCTGTCTACTTAAAATGATGTTACTCCATTGTGAGATAACTGCAATACCTCTAGCTTCCTCATTATATATTCTCATTAAATAGTGAGGCTTTTTAATCATTACCTTGTATGAGTAAAAACGCATTTTTGTACTCCTTATACTACCATGTACGCCTATACGAAACTACAGGAAACTTTTTAAAATGTTTTTCCCAAAGAAAACTATGAACAGTGATTAAAGTTACAAACACTTAAGTAAATTAGTCTTCAGAATTTTATTGTAATTTTTTTGTTACTTGCCTCTGGAGGTGCTACTGGAAATAAGAGTTTTTCCCCTTTCAGCAAGCAGGACACATGACTGTAGTAACCGATCAGGTCTGAGAGTGAAGCAAAGCGACGCCCACCAATGTAATAATCTCCACACATGGCAATAATCCTGTTAAAAAAAAAACTCCAGAAGTTCAATTATAAATTTTTTTTGCCACCAATTTTTTTTAAAGAGAAGGAGATTTGGATCACCTTTAATTCTTAAAATAGTGCCGACATTCAGCAAAATGCAGTATTACAGGCTCTCCGTAAACATGTAAATAAACCTAATAAATATTTTATCAAAAATTACACATATATTGTATAATCTACCAGGTTTTTTATCTAAAGCAAGTGCTGATTCACTGAAAAAGATAGTACCATTTGTCAGAACTAAATGAAAATAAAAGGAAAAGAATGAAAGTGTGAATGTCATAGAAAACTGAAATACTGCACTAGTACACAACAGCATTATTACTTGTATCATGCAGAACATACACCTTTTATGATAGGCATGAATTTAACAAAGTAGTAAAATATTTTAACAAAAAATTACTGTACTTCAAGACTATATAATGTAAAAAACAACCACCATCAAAAATTAGTCACTTTGTTACAGTTAGTTTAGCATCCATATTAAAAGCTAAGAAATTACTTTGGAATAATTGAAGCATATCCTTAAACTCAATTTAAAAATTTGGTATCTAATGGAAAAAAGCTTACACAATCATTTCAGCAGTTTAACAAAACAAAGGCTTCTTATAAAACTGTTTATTTTTTTCTTTAAGGCTTGTGTTTTTTCTTAAAGAAGAGACACTTTAATGCATAATTTCAATTAAATTATTTCTCCCAAAAAGTAACGTAAAAATGCACGCAAACATGAATCTTGAGAGATTAAATCCAAAGCTCATAAGCACATAGAACTGCAAGGGGAGTCAGAAAACAATGCCCAGGACATATGCTAGATATTTTGGCATATTTTCTTGGCAAATTATTCAACAGATAATAGGTTCTAAATTAAATATAGTGTTTCGGACTATTATTTCATCAAGCTTAAATGAAACCATTTTTCATAACACTGAGTTAGCAAATACAGAAATCTGTAATCACACAGAAGTCCAAAGGAAAAGAGTAACAATAGGTATTTTCTCTCAATATATATTGTATCACTCTTAACTCACCATAAACATAACACTACAGAGAAAAAAACATTTAGTTTTGACACAATCATATGCTGTGTGAATGTATATGTCTGTGTAAAACTTCCAAGGGACAGCAAAATAATGTAAAGAAAGATTCTTTAAGGATTGAAACTATTTTGAGGATCCTTTTCTTGGGAAATTGGAAATAACTGGATTATTTTCTACCTGAGATGCCAGTACCACTTTTATGGTGCGCATGAACCAACAGTCAATTGCCTGACACTGGCTTCAAAAGGAGAAGTTATTACAAATAACCTAAGCCTTCAAAACAGCACTGAAAGTAAGTTTAGGAACAATTTACTTTTCTGCTACTGGTACACAGGAACCAATTCCCAAATGAGTATCAGTACAGCTGAGAAGCTGAAATTGATAGTTCAGACGGCAAGATGCAAACGTGATATACTATCTGTGCGTCATACTGTCTGTACTTAAGAGAATTGTGCCTATATGTCAAGGGTATATCAGGACCTCAAGTCACACTTCCATTACACAGCAGATGCAACCAAAACCTGCCTACATTTACAAACCATGTGCATAGAAGATCATAAACTGGTATTCTGGATAATTTCCACTTCCAGAAGTTGAAGAACTTGCTTTGGATTTGTTTGTTACCATCAAGCCAGCTGGCATAATTTTTTTTTTAACTGCTGAAGAAACAGTTGCTTTCCTGTTTTGTAAAGAGGAACATTAAACAGCAGTACTCCACTTACTGACTAATGTTCAAGTTTTTCTCAAAATACACCTCATTTAAACCAACGAATAACTGAACTTACCAATGCACACTATTTGACAATGGTAAAGTAATCCTAGTTGCAACTTGGGATAAAGAGCTACTTGTATTTAGAAAACTAATTCTAACACATGCTGAAAGCTGTTTCCAGCAAACCTTTCGATTATTAAACATATAATCTCTTTGTGGTTTTTGGTCTGGGCGTTTTTTGGCGGCTTTTGTTTTTTCTTTGGAAAGGTGGGGGCTGTTTTGTTCGTTATGTTTTTGGTGGGGTTTTTGTCCCCTCAAAATTAAGGAAGCAACCAGATATGCTAGCACTTTAACTGTGCTAACTACAATGGTTACTATGGAACAGACAAAACAATTTCCTTATTGACTAATGAAACCTGCATGTTCCTTAAGTCTATTCAAACTACTGTAGACAAGCTTCTCTATTCAGACATTTTTGGTTTCCTCACACTTCTGTTCTTCATCCTATAACACAAGTTTTAAGCAGCATGTTTTAAAACAATTAAACACAATTAGAAAGCTCTACCATGAAAGCATAAAGAGTCAAAAATAATGCATTAGAATACAATCATTGTCTGTACTCTATTGTATTCTGAAACAAAAAAAAAAAAATAGATCACAGTATTCAAAATAAAGCATTTAATTCTCACCTAAAATGATTGACATTTGTTCTACTAAGGAATGAAAGCACAAATGAACCTGGCCTTCGATCACTCTCTCGAATAAGGTAACTGCCAGGTTTTCCTGCTTGTCGAAGACGTTCTTCTGCAATTGTTCTGTCAAGTTTTCCATGATACCATCTGAAAAAAAGAGTAACAACATGTGTCCTTAGAACTTAAGGGTTTTGTTTATTCTCACAGAATAGACCTATGAAATGGAGAACATCTTTCAGTCAAGACTGATACAAGTCCAAAGCTTTGTTTCAAAGTTATCACATTGTTACAAATTCAACCACCTAGTTTACTTATGTCCAATAAACAGCATTTTTTAACACAGCAGAGTTTTTCAGATAGTCTGCTTCTCCCAAGGAATGACCCTGAGAGGCAGAGGCTATATACATATCATCAGTTTTTATCTCTTCTCTAATTTGCTTACTTTAAATAAACAGAAACAGATGTGACTGATCTGACTTGAAAGACTCTTGTCTTCAGTTCAGGCTGAGTATTTCAAAAGTACAAACTAAGAAGCAAATTCTATCAGCCTGTTCCTCAGCTGATGGAGATGTTGCTGCAGCAAAGCCAGCAGTGAACTGGACAGTAGTCACCAGGCCACCATTCAGCCCCAAAGCCATCCTAACGAATCACAATGTGCACCCTAACAATCAAAAGTGAGTACCAATGCACGGCAAATCACAGACTGCAAAATTCAACAAAGGAACACTAATCTACTGTTAGCATTCAAGTACTCAATCACCTCATCTGTTTATTTACAAGCCTTTGACAGAACACTGGTTCTACTCCAAATGATCAACTATAACTTTTCTTTTCCAAAAAAGTAGCAATGGAGAGCAGTTTTCAAAGACAGTCATTGCTCTCATAACTTTCACCAAGCCACAGCATGTTCCAGAGCTATATATTACAATAATTCATTAGCTCCTCCACCTAATTTTGCATGATGAAAACTTTAACTTTTACACTCAGAAACTGTCAGCTTCAAAACAGCCACTGTTTCAGATGATTTAAATCCTTGCCCATTTCAGATCACATGCCATTTAGTTCTAACAGTTCACAGATGTCTTGCAAGATTCACAAACTTGCAATTTAGAAAAGATATGTAAATTACCTCTTCAACTAATATATGCAAAAATATCAAATATTTCACAGCAGTTTCAAAAAACAAAAACAAAAACCTAACAGAACAGATGAGTTGTTGATAAAATCTGACCAGAAACAACTTTTTTTCTACAAAATGGATGCAAAAGCTTTAAGAGCTTTTATCAGAACAAAAATTAGATAGACTAAACCAATAAACACCATTTCACCAGCACAAGCAGCGCAAGCATAGATATTGTTTACCCTTGCACACCTGAGCGCTTACTAGTATGCTCCCCTTTGCTTGTCTTCCTCATCCTGATCAAAACAAGTTAAACTAGTAAAAGCACTATTGTGTCTGTACAACACTTAGAACTCGAGATTGCTGCAGGCCTAGCTACATTAGTGAGATCCTGTGTCATGCCACTCCAAAGTAAAGAAGCCTCATGAACAGACCCTGTTGTTCAAAGATGGCCCACAAAGAAGTGGATCACACCTTCCCTACCGGGGGGTCCTTTGGGAAATGAAACAAAATCAAGACAGTTGATTTTGAAGTAACTAGGATGAATATTCTGCTCCTCAGTGTGCAGAGCACAGCAAAAACTTGAGTGAGTTTGTTCCCAACATGTCACAACTGGGCATTGCTTTCCTGGATAGACTGACTTTCACAAAGTATGAAACTCCCCAGAGACTCAAGAACTTTCCTGATAAAGAAACCAACATTCCATTTCATGAAATCTATTTTAAACAAACAATTGGTTCACTGAGCTTTTATTTGTTCCTATTTATCACCCTCTTGAGAAAAATAATCTTAATTCTATTGAGAGACACATTGCATTACAAGGCCAAACTTAAAGAAAGGCATGATTTCAACATGGAGAAGGTGGAAGTCTTAATAAGAATGCAAATTCTCAATAAAGAATTCACAGAGTAAACAGAAAGGCAGGATCATATGCAAAAAAAAAAAAAAAAAAATTTTCTGTAAGGGACCAGGATTTTTAACAATTGCACAAACAGAGGTGCTCCAATTTTCCAGAAGCTTTGAACAAAAGGGATACCCTCCTTGCAGGTGACAGCAATATATATATATATACACACACATATATATGTAGGTATATCCCACATGCTGGAGACCACATTCTCTAATACCAAACAGGCTATATATATATTTTGTCCCATGCAAGAGTTTTATACTAAACATACCAGAAGACATTTATTACCTGATAAAGCATTTAAGGAAAGTTTGGTTTTTTTTTCTGAAATAAAAGTATTAAATGAATTTCTGAGTGCAATTAAATTCAGTGTCACTGAGCCCACATATGAAATGTTAACTTCTGACAGAACAACAACACTGTATTTTACAGCTCACTATGCATTTGTGTAAAGCACCAAATTACTCTATAGTAATAGCCACAGAAATAAATATTAACACTAAATTAAATACAGATGAAAGTAAAGCATTTAATATTGAGCAATGATAAAACAGCTCAAGTGACATTCTCGGGAAGCCTCTGTAGATCGCACATATCTTTAAAAAACAGGGTACACACTGAAGTGCAAACTTGTACGATACCATTACAGTATGCAAAACAGTTGTCAAGAGATAACTGCATTTTTCCAGAGGGCAGTTTCATCCATAGACAAAAACAGTTTATGCAAGCATATACAATCTAGAAGTGCTGAAAGACCTTACTGTCAGAAGTGCATGTCTGATAATTCATCTTGCTATCACTGGTTTTCACTATTATATAAAGATGCACTCTACAACTTTCCATCATCATCTTTCAAGGACTTTGACAGCAAACAGTAAAGACTGTTTTACAAAACTGCAGTACTCAATCTGATCTAAGGATATCAAGTGCTCAATTAAGGAGTGACATTATATATTTTAACACTTCTCCTACGTGGTTGGGGGTTTTTTTTCTTGCTTTGAAATACATCCACAGATCAATTTTTCTGTGAATATTGACTAATCTACCAAGCACCAATGAAAGATGTTAAAATCCCTTAAAGCTGTATTATCAGTTACCAAGAGAGATCCATCCAATAGCCAGTGCTATCCAAAGAAAGTGCAACAGAAATAAGTAAACTACAGAACTAGTCATACTCCTAATTTCATCAGAGAACAGAGCTGCAGAACACTCTGAAGGATATAAACAGGCTACCATAATTTCAGAAATGAAGTAAGCCCCAGATCCTTTGGCTTTAATCTGTAATCAGGTAAGTATCTGAGTGAAGCCTGAGCTAAGTATTTCTGCAAAAACATCACAATAAATCACCTTTCCCTCTGAGTTTTGTAAGTCAAGATCTACAACTTCAGTATTTTGCAATCAATACAGCTTCACGTTTAACGTTTTCAGCCAGAAGCCAACACTAACCGTAGATTCTTAATGGATGTAAAATGAATTGCTGTGTATAGTGTACTCCAAGTTTCATGAAAGGAATTAAGGTTTGGATAGGAAGATAACACAAAAAACCTGCCTAGCTGTTCATACACAAGAAGTTGCCAAGTGACTGCTACTTACAAACGCCTGCACTCAAAACACTAAGTCACTACCACTTAGATGTATGTCCTCCACCATTGCCAAAGACAAGGTCCCTGTAATTTCTAGCCAGTCACCTCTGCTTGTTTGCCTAATCCTACCTAGGAACACTTCTCTGTTTCTAACACTAGCTTTACATGTTTTTAAATACTAACAATCTACTATTTTCACTGCGTTTTGCACAAACATAATTCAATGACACTCTGAATCATAGCTAGTGCTCTAACAATACAGTTGCTGTTATGACATGCATTGAAAGTAAGTAGCCTTGCAAGCCTATGTGATAAATTATACAACTATAAAAGGGCCTATCAATTATAGATCACAATTCAGGTGGTTGTTTCTGTGACCACCTGTTTAACTTGCCTGCTTTAAGAAACTTGTGTAATTGTTCTTTATTTTGCTTCTTAAGAGAAATGCCAATAAAAGGCTTCCATGTTTCAGAAACCAGTCAAAACCATGCATGAAAATGCTGCCATCTGGCAGTTTAAATCAAAAGCAGCGTGTTCAAAACTCCAACCCTATGTATAACAGTTTAATTACAGAAAGCAGACAGAACAAAGACACAACATCATAAAGAGCTTCTATAGCCACACAAGCAACATACAGGTGTGCAGAAGACTGGTGCATATAAAACTGCTACACTGAGTGGCTGACAACCATATGCCAAGTCATGAACCTCATGGAATGAGTTGCACTGCAGTCAGAGCTGTCACCTCAGTTTCACATGAAAACAAGAGATCCCTAAGTACTCCTGTGCTCCTAGAAAGATGCTGGGTGCCACACACTCAGTCACACCAGCATCATCAGGCCCAGCCAGCCCTTTCTACTGTGAGAAGGAATGTAGTTACACTGCATACCTTTAGCAAGTTCACAGTATGGCTACAGAGCTTCTGGCCCCCAACACAGACACACCACAAGGCCCGAGCAAGGAACAAGCCACTCACAAAGAGACAGTGGATGGTGAATTTACCATACAGAAGGAGGCAGCTGCTATTGTGTGTAGGATCATGTCACATTGTACAGTCAAATCCTTTGATGTACACATTTCCTTTTTACATGAGGGAAAAGCAAAGGTTTGCTGCTCCACTAAAGGATTCTGTTCTAACAGCACACAGCAACTTTTACTTGGGAACACAGTAGGTAAAAGAGAAGAGAATGCAAGAGGAAGTGCTGAAGGGGAGTAAAAGTAAGTTTCAACTTAATACAAATATAAATATTGATAACAGCTGTAGACCTCTCTTTTTCCATCTAGAAACAGCTATGGTTCACAAGAAAAAGAGTAATCTAATGCCACATTCACTTCACTCAAGGCTCTTCTCAACCACACCACGGTGCTCCAAGAAAACCTGTAGTAACAACACAGAACTTGTAGGAATCCTGGTCAGAGCTTCACTAGTATCAATTCAGACTCTGCCTTAGTGCTTTCACACATTACAGATTCTTGTTACCACCTCAGACTATAATCTCTGTTCCAATTAGAAGCAAAAAAGAGCAAAGATTACTTTGAAGTGGGAAAATCCTCAATTTCAAAAGGCACACAAAAATCTCAAGGAGTTTCATGAAGACAAAGGAAAAAATTACACAAAAAAAATTACCCAGAATTTATGTCTTTTTATTCTGTTAACATCAATCATCCTCCTCTCAAGCCTTCCATCTGAAGATTGTCATGAGGGGTGGCGCATGGGATATGCCACAGTCATTTGTGCTGGGAATTGTCACTGTTTCCCCCTCCGGGGCCCCCGTGGCTCAGGGGATATTGTGAGAGGTGTACGCTTGGCCTGGTATACTGCAGTGGGTAGGGCTGGGGCTGCCTCTTCCCTTTGACAATGAAGGAGAGCAGCTGCGTGGGTGACAGAGTGAGTGCAGCTAGCCTAGGATATTGCTGCCCCATGGATTTTGGCATTGCGACCAAAACCTGCTTACTTGCTTCCCTGCTTTTTGCTGTTCGGGAGCCCAGAGCCAATGCCTGGGGTGCTGTCTGAGGCCAGGGCTATCCCCACCGGCTCCCTTTGTCTGCCATCACCACCTGCAAAGGTCCTGCTCTGGCCACACACAGCGTCCGCACCTTCCCTGCCTCGCTGGAGCCCACTAGAGCTCTCTGCTGGTTGCAAGGCAGTCATTGTAGCTGTCATCCCACCAGAGCGAGCAGCGCCCCCCGCCAACTGTCATCATAACTACACCAAACGGGAAGAGTGGTGTATATTTGCTGGTAAAGAACCCGTATTTTTGCCTGGAATCCCGGTAATTTTTGAAGTCACAATAATTTGGAAGGAGGGGTTGTTTTTCCATTCCAGGAAGGTTTTGACCTTCCTTGGTAGGTATTTATCTTTTAAACCAGGACAAGATTCAATGCTCCTATTCACTGTTGAAGTTTCACTTCAGTCTTACAGCTTCTCTCAGCCTAAACTGCATTCTCAGTTTTACTATTTTTATCTTGACTCGGCCTTTTAGCACTTTATTCCCTATCTCTGTCATATCTATAGGTTGTGATGCTGTCTCTATGCACGTAATTTGTAGAGACTAAACTAAATTTCAATTAGATTTTACTAAAATCATCTCCTTCTTCCATCTTATTATTCATCTTGTTATTAATTACCAACTTTTGACCAAGTCTTTGCAGTTCTCCACATCACAAAACTTTGCTACCAGAAAAAGGTCTGTAAATATACTAGAATGGATACATCTTTAAGGTAAGCAGTTGAAATTAACTTCTAGCCAAGTAAGTGTTCTTTGTCCAGTGTGCATGACATTAATCGTTACATACTGTTCTAGGAACATGAGAGAGGGATTTTCATCCTTTGTGCTTTCCTATGCACTTTTCTAAGAGGCACTGGAAGCATACCCATGTATGCCTAACGAAGACTCATTCTACTTTTCTCATTTGACTGTTACAAAATCCCTTAAAAATAGCATGGGGGAAACTGAACTGTGCTGCACAAGACTAGGATCCAGACAACTTACATGGAAAGACACCACCATAGGCACCCTTTGGCACACCAGCTGTGTCAACCTGCTACCTGTGGGACTTGCACAAACCTCCCCACCTTGCAGATACCTCCAAAAAAAGCCATTAAAACTCTTTCAGCAGTTTATGTCAGCTCTGAGCTACAACTAAATAGATTAACCACAAACCTCAGTATGTCTTAACAAAGAGACTATGAAAACATGAAATAGCAAGATAAGCATACAGTACAAAGAATAATACATTTAAATAATTTCACAAAGGGCAGATAGGTTTCAACTGCTGTAGCAAGCAATGCCATAATTTTAAAAGAGACAGAGGTGTAATAACAGCATACTATCCAACACTGAAAAGAAGACTGACTGCCTATCTCATTTTTGCAAGACCCACCAATAAACAAGTGAAATACAGCTAAATTTGATGAAAAATAGCTCTTGAAACAGCTTGCCTTTTTCTTACTGAGGAATCAGGTTAGAAAATGAATTCTGGAACTCATTAAAGGCTTTAGCTAGAAACTTTCCATTTTTGCACGCTAGGTATCTGTCCTCTCAGGTCAAAAATACACCTTTTTCTGTTAGAACTAAGAGAGAGTTCTTCTGAAACCATATTAATGCTGCTACATAAATGAGCACACACTCTTGACAATAACTAAGGAATTTCTAAGATGAGGGTAATGGTGTACAAGTTGAACATCATTAAATGTACCAGCGGCTACTTCATCTACCTCATCCTCCTTGCATCTCACCTTCTCTAGTCAAGCATGGGTTTTGGTTTTGTGCTCCACTCTCACCTTCTCCTGCAAGCTCTATTGTTTCTCTAGACAGATATGTCACACCCACAGATTAAGTGCTTCTATAATGAGAAAACCCTGAGTTATTCATACACTAGAAATCAAAGCCTCACCTGAACTGAAAGATGTCCAACACTTCCAACATGCACTGGGAACAACACTGGGGGAATATAACCTAGAGTACAACCCATATGCAACAAATCTAATAGTGTAACACTAAAAAAATTGTGTGTAAAACTGAAAAAAGGAAAAAAGCCCATCTGTTTCTAGACTTGAATATAGATTAAAAGATTACTACAAAGTTTGATAATATTCTGCTTTTAGAGGAATAAAGACATTTCTCCAGTATCCCTCTTATTTTATCAAGGAATGGAAACAACAAGAAAAAAAAAAATTGACGCTTAGAAAGCACAAAAATCTATGCAATAAAAAAATTGAAGTAAAATGTGGTTTGAATAAGATAATGCAAGCAATTCCTTAATGTTCTGTATTATTTAAGTATCCAACCTTGAATTTTGTAACATCTCTGATGCTAACTCTACTAACAGATAGCAATACTGAGAAGAAATTCATTGACTTATGATTACTCTTAAATTTCATGAATAGAAAATATAATGCAATTTATCTATAATAACCATACAAAGCCAAATGAGCAATAAACAGAATATCCTTTATTATGGCCGAACTACATACAGATGTATAATTTTATGGAAAGAGGTAGACTAAAAATAATAACAATAAAAATGAATATCAAAATTTCAGAGAAACACCTTACACGAATGTACCCATAATTACCATATGATTGCTGAGCTGATTATCAAAAGTTGGCTAAACGTACATGGTGATCCCACTCCAACTAGCCGTGACACTGTAGCTGGAGTACTGTGCCCAGTTCTGGTCCACATAACCAAGAAAGATGTGAGAAGACTGCAGAGACCCAAAGGAGGGACACAAAGATGAACAAAGGGCTGGAGAACCTGTCCCGTGAGGAATGAATGAGCTAGGCCTCTCCTCTCCAAAGAAGAAAAGGCTCATGGCCATCTCATCCCAGTGTTCCAGCAGGTAAAATCATTCACTGAAGCAACCTCCCTCAACAGGAAGAAACACCTAACTGGAGGTTTTCAAGATGTGACTGGACAGGTTGCTAGATAGTCTCAGTTATACCCCACTTCCCACAAAAGGTTGGGACATAAGAACTTTAAAGGTCCATCCCAATCTGGGCTGTTTTACTGTTCTATGAGTCCATATATTCCAAACCTGATGAAACTTCATATTCACAAAAAAGGCCAAACAATTAGCACTTGAGGATGAACAGCTATTGCTATTTCTGTTTAGCAAAAAATGGAACACCAACAAAAAATTTACTTGGTGTGAAGCTGACCTGAAAAGTAGCGCAAAATACTGAAATGTGAACATGAAAATTACTTTTCTGGGTCTGATCTTCGTAAGAATCAGAATGTTAACTTCCCATAACACACTGAGTACATCAAGCGTCCTGAAAACTTCAATACTCCATTTCTGAAATATGACCGGAGCTTTGGAATTTATCTAGCAACACTGGATACATTAATTTGTACATGTTAATAATTATAATAAAAACATACCCTAAAAGTAAAAGCTAGGTATTTCAAGCAAGTTATTAAATATGTAAGAGGCATTGTTAGGTACTCTAGAAATTCCTTTTTAAAGACAAATTCCTGAGCTTTTACCAGAGAAATTAATATATCTATATAGAAAGTAATGAAATACTCTTTTTGCCAACCTAAAATTTTCTTGTACTTTCATTACAAATCTTCCCTATTAGCTCCTGTCCTGACTTTATTCCTGACTAATTAAAGTAACAGTTTTCAGCAAATAGGTCCTGTAACATGGATCCTCAGCTATAAACAGTATCTTTATACATATAGCTAGAATCATTTGAGTTGAGGTAACCACTGGGGATCATTTAGTTCAACCTTGCCCCCCTCCCACCCCCAGCTCAGGCAGGATCAGCTACATCTGGTTGCTCAGGGCTGTGTTCCATTGGATCATGAACATCTTCAACAGTGGAGACTTCATTATCACCCTGAGGAATCTTTGTCACCGTTTGATCACCTTCACCATAAAAAAACCCAAACACATAAAACAACAAATAAACAAACAAAAAAATCTGCTGTATTTAAATGGAATTTCAAGTTTTTCCATCTGTCTCCACTGCCTCTTGCCCTGTCACCTCACACCACTGAGGTCATTCTGGTACTCTGATCTCAACCCCTCCCATACGATCTTTATACTCATGTTTAAGACCCATTCAAGCTTCCTCTTCTCCAGGCTCAACAGCCCCAACTCTCTCTGCTTCTCTTTATCTGACAGATGATCCAGTCGCTTCATCACCTTGGTGGCCCTGCATAGGCTTTTCTCGAGTAACTTCATGTCTGTCTTGTACTGGGAAGCTCAGCACGGAATACAGTATCCCAGATGTGTCTCACCAGGGCTGAGCAGAGAAGAATGATCATCCCACTCAAGCTGCTGACAACACTCCTCTCAATGATGCCCCAAGATACCATCAGCCTTCTTCACCACACAGGCACACTGCTGCCTTTGTTCACATCCTCACGCCCACGTCCTTCTCTGCAGAGCTGCTTTCCAACTGTTTAGCCCCACCACGTGCTTGGGTTTACTACTCCCCAGTGCCAGAGCTTTGTATTTCCTTTGTTTAACTACACAAGATCTCCTGCAGCCCCATTCTCTAGCCTGTCCACATCATTTTGGATGTCAACACAGCCACAGGGTGTTTCAGCAACTCCTCTCTCAGTTTTGCATTATCTGAACTTACTAATGCTGCATGCACTCTGTACTAGCATCCAGGTCACACTATTGGCCCCTGCAGGCACTCTAGGGAATACCACCAGTGACGTGCCTCTATCTGCATTTTGAGTTGCTGCCACCACACTCTGCTCCCAGTCATTCAATCAGTTTCCAGTGCACCTCAGCGTTCCCTCACCTAACCTGTACACTGTCAGCTTGTCCATAAGGACACTATAGGAGACAATGTCAAAAGCCTTACTAGTAAACTCTCTGCCTTTCTCCCCAAGTCAATGAGTACATCACAGAAGGCTCTTATGTTGGTTAAGGACAATTTTCCCCATTATAAATCCATGCTGACTACTCCCCACCACCTTCAGCACTAAATATGACTTAAAGCTAGACTCATTTAATAACAAACTTTTTTCTGTTTCACTATCCAGAGTGATAGAGCAGGTATTTTACATAAAAACTACTAAAGATTACATTCAGTCTTTAAATAGTATATAAAAGTATACGAAGCAGGTCAAGTATATAAACTCTGTCAAGCACTGGTAGCATTTTACTGGTACAGACTGTACTTTGGAGGGACACTGAGGAATCCACCTTGCAAGACCTATGTGCAGCACAAAGACTGTGTTAAAACAAGATGCATTCTCTTGCCTCCTACTGTGCCTACTAGTGAGATACGTAACAAGATGCTTGATCGTCTGGGAGAAAGATATAAAAGAATATATATTAGAAAACTACTATGAGAATCTTAAGAATTCATGCTTGAATCAAAAGATGTAGTCCTATACTGAAGGGTCCTATGCCCTTACCAGAAAATTTGTGTTCCTCCTCCCTCCACAGCCATAAAACATTTAGACAAAAAAGGTGAAAAATTACAACACAGTATTATGCTTCTCAGTGGGGTAGACTAGCAGATGAACTGCAAGAGTCCCACACTGATATTCTGGGATTCAATGTATAACACAAAATAAAAACTAAATAAAGAGCAGGTCAAGAGACTCTGGACACTGTTAAAACAAAATTACATTATCTGATGTTAACCAGAAATATCGACTAAGCTACTGAAAAATCATCCTCAAACTTTTTCTGGCTTGAAATGCTGTCCTACTTCTAGTTTTATTTACCTGAAGCTTTCCTTTACCTATGAAACTAACACACTCACTTTACTTACTGCTTCACTTTCTGTATCAGGCTAGGTAAGATGACGTTCTGCTGTGTATAACCACTCTTTTAAGACAGTGCTTCTAACACCACACATCTAGCCCGAAGTCGCTCACACAGTACACAACCCATCAATTTGAGAAAAATAAGGTGTTCTCTTCCTCACAGAACAGAAACCAATGAAGAAATTCAGTACCTAAAAAAGAAAATATTCACTGCTAACTAGATTAACTGCTAAACTAAAAAAAACTCATACAATAAAAATCTATTGACATTACATTTCATTTTTTAATGCAGTACCTTAATGTGCCAACATTATTTCCTCCCAGTTTCCAGTGCAACAGATTCATTCATTGCTCTGAATAAGGGCCTTCTGCCATTGCTCAGAAAAAAGTTCCTTTTCATGAGCTACTGAAACAAATGCTGCAGAACTCTAAACTTGCCACCTTCAACACTCATGTGAAGATACTAGAACTTCACTCTATGTTCTGGCAGAAAAGTGTTCTACTTTATTGCAGTCCATTCTAATGTAATATCTCTCTACCTATCTCTATTTTCAGTGCTTTTTTCTTATTATTATGTTGCCTCAATAAGCACCAAGAATGACTGTAAGAATGTATCTGGTTTCAGCAAGATTTTAACCAGACAGTATTTTGACAGCCTATTTCATTTTGTGTGATTGATCACTTTCAGATTGCAACAGATTTCCATTTCAAACTGATAACCACTGCTCAAAAATCACCGTATGAAACTGCCAACTTTGCTACCATACTGGAATTGCTCCTGCCACATTAACGCAACACTAGGATCTAAAATAATTTTGCCAACTGAGATTTTAAATCAAATACATAACTGAATCAGCAATCATTCATTAAATCCAAAGGCATTTACTTACATTATTTGAGCCTCTGTCACTGAACTCTGCAAATGGGGTAGAAAACAAGAGAATAAATGTACTAAACAAACACAGAGTTGCCCACTTTACTCCCTAGTACCCTGTGCCTCCCACCTAGCATTAAGCTGCAACATAAACACACCACTGCTGTGCTCCAGAAAAATGAAAACACACACACACTGAACAAACAAGCCTCAAGTCAGTTTCACTCCAGATCAAAGATGAAAAGAAAAAAATCAACCCTACTGGGAAATTTTGAGTTTGTGAATAAAGAGAAGGTGTTATATGCTAATATCCTCCCACTGCTTGAAAATTAAAGAAAACATACTAAGAGAAGACATATTCCCCAGACCTCCCTGAACAAACTATATTTACAACATCCTGATGGGAAGTGCCAAACCTGCATCTGCTTCATTTCCCATCTCTTCATATTAGTTACTGTGAAAGCCAGAATGTCAACTTCATAGTATTTAAAAGCATACTCATTTTTTAAAAAGCATTTTTCTTAACAAGACAAAGATGTTGTAACATCTTTATGGCTTAAAACTTGGGAGACTAGGAACTTATATTTTGTCTGATTTGTGTTTGGGCTTTTTTGTTTGCTTTGGCTTTGTTTTTTTTTAACTTGTAATACAAGTTAGGAGAAGAAGTGATAAAGTTGTGTCTAAGTCTATGAAGAATGCTTTATTTTATTTTATACTTAAAAGTCTAATCTAAGATTGGAGTTTGAACCTGGAAAAACCAGCAGCAACATCTACCAGATATTTCTCTCTGGAGAGGGAGTAACCACTCAGTAAATCCTAAAATGCAATGCAATTGTGTCCATGGGAAGGCAAAGAAACCTAGTAAGTTGTTACTATTATAAAAGAAATAACACCTTTTCATTCTGACAGAGGAGAACAGTAATTTTGCATTATGGCAAGGGCAGGAGTGAAGAGCACTCTCAAATTTCTAATGTATACACAAGATATTGTAAGCAATTAGGACCAACAAAGCCATGTGACAGGATCATGGAATTATCGATCAAGCCACTCTGCATTCCTCCTACAAAAACTGAATTAATTAGGAGGAAGTGGGAAAGGGTGGAGCTGGCAAGCACATTAAAACAAATGGAACAGCAGTTCTGTAATCACATCCAAAAGGAGAAATTCAACACAAGCTTAAATTGAAAGATCAACTACTGTTCTTAGAGACTCATATTGGACCTTCCCTTACATATGATAATGGATAATACTGATCTGTGGTTTTGGTAATAAATCAAGAATTCAACTCTATAGAAGTAGATGGTGTAATTCCAAAGAAAGGGCATTTCCAAAATAAAACAGAAGGACTGCAAGGATAGAATTTACTATTGACATATGCCAATTTTATGACTTAACTGAGAATGGTAAAAACTGATGCTGCATAGCATAAACAAGAAATGTGTGAAAGGGAAAAAAACTTCTAAATCATCAGTCAACTTAAATATTGTATGAAAAAGTCACACACCAAGGATAAAAATTACAAAAAAATATTAAATATTTGGAGGTACAAACTTCTGAATCAATTTCTAAACGTATTTTATTTCTTGTCTGTTCCAGTATTATGGTCTTCAACAGAAGAACATTCAACTATAGAGCTATGCCCTGGTCATATATAAACATACATGTTCCCTTTGAATAAGATAAGTAGCCTTCTCAGCCAAAGCAAATCAGGGCTGAAGTTTTCCCCTAGCCTGTTCTCCTTGCCAGAAACCTAACATCCTTTTGTGAAAGTTAACCATGATGCTTGCACACGGTTACAGTACTGAACAAGACAATATTTTGACTGCAAAATCCACTCAGAATTGTAACTCTGGCAACAATTAATTTAGTACCAAAACCAGATTACTCATAAATAATTGCCCTGCTTTCCAAAAATATTGCAAATAAGCTTGGTTTTTGGCTTTTTCTTCAGTTCTCTGAGGAACTTAGGTCTGATAGAAGCACCTTGAACTTTTCAGTGAGAAAACCAGAAAAGCAAAATCTTGTATCTCACATGCTTGGCACACAATCCTGAAGAAGCAACTTCGCTTTTTATGTGCTTCAATTTCCCAGATTTCTTTCAAATCTGTCTAATCCTATTTCTAGCTCCTCAGGGACTTCTACAAGTTTAAGACTATTCGAACATTGTCTTCAGAAAACAAGGCCTTAATGTTACAAACTTTCACCTGAAAAAGTCCAGAAACTGAAAGGATAAAGGACTGCTAAGAAGTCTGTCAAGCCTAGAGAGATTAATTTAAAAAGAAATCCTATGTTCCAGTTGTAGGTCCTACTTAAAATGACAATGGCTCCTGAAATCCTGAAAGTATGTGACTAAGTGCAGAAGCTAATTCTCTCAGTTGAGTTATGACAGAATATAAAGAAAGAGCCCAAAATTCAGATAGATTTTAAAGTTAACTTTCTGACCTATCTATTTAAATACAACTGTATGTTACCCCCCAAATTATCCACTATACTTGCCAGAACTTCAGGAACAACATATTTATATAAATGATACTGATGAAAAAGTTTTAAGCCTTTGAAACAAATTCATTTTGGGGGGAATATGATAAGACTATGGAAGAAAAGGGTCATTTATATTCTAACACATGCCTTGGAAGTGTTTTGCGTAAACATGCAGATATGATACAGTGAAATCCCAAGGTTATGTTTAGAGCACTAACTAGTTACATGGACTCTATATAACATTATCTGATCGTATATTTCACACAACAGAAAAACAGAATTAGTCTGCCTCTAGTGCAAGATTCTTTCTATTACCAGCACTGCAAGAACCCAAACTAACCAAATGTATGGATAAATACGATAGAATCTAATTTTACGTTAACAGTTTATTACAAATGTCTCCTCTCTCCAAGCACAACCTAATTGAAAACAACTTTAAATTGGCTGAGTAGCAAGGCAGCTAAATAAATAATTATAAAAATATTCCTCTGTTAACGCTTTAAAACTTAGAATTTATTTTAATTCATTTTAAATCCATGGTTCAAGACTGCCTAAATTTTTAGAAAGGTCAAACAGGTAGGCATTACTTTTGCTATGTTTGTACATGAAATGGAAAAGATAAGTTACTTTTTTTTTTCAGTAGAAAGCAATGCAGTACAAAATGATAAGATATATAAAGTATTTTATGCCACGGATAGGGGTTTTTTATCTATTTAAAGAAATTAATTTTATGACTTTACTGAGACTGCACTACCAGTGACTGGAAAAGTTTCCCCAACAGGTAGTTTAAACCACAACCGGAATAGCTCACCCTTCCTGGCAGCCTGCAGTATCGCCATGAAAACTTGCAAAAACACTAACTCAAGCGCCTTTTTCCCATAAGCTGATCCCACTCAGTACCGGAGGACCAGCGCCCGGTGAAATGCAAGGAGCCCGACCTTCCTGCTGCCGCCGCTCACCCTTCCAAGCTGCGGAGGGCTGCCCCTCTGCAGACCCCGGGCAATGTCCCGGTAAAGCAGCCTTCCTGCTGGAACGGAACAGTAGGAGGGAGGGAAGAAGAAAAGGAAGGCGAGAGGGTGGGACGCAGAACTTCTGCGGGACGTCCAACCGAGTTTGACACACACTTTCCCAAAGAAACGGTAGGGGCCCGGCGGCGCGGCACCCGTTCTCCGCAGGGATTGGGGCAGGGGCGGTGGATACTCACTGGTTGGTGGGGGGCGCGTTGAGCGGAATGGCCACCTCCTCTTCCTCGTACTCCGGCCCGTCCAGCGAGTCCCCTTCGTCCACTGTCCCTAGACCCCCGGCCAACGGGGGCGGCGGCGGCGGCAGCGGGGGGAAGCCGCTATCGGCAGTCCCGGCGGCCGCCGGAGTGGCGGGCCCCGCGCCCAGGTCCAGCAGCCCCAGCACCGAGCACAACGCCGACCCGCCCGGGGGGCCGCCGCCGACGAGGAAGGAGCCCTGCGGCCCCGGCGCTCTG
>VZRN01001247.1:70217-112624 GCA_013397935.1 Dasyornis broadbenti
CGCCGGGGAGGAGGCGACAAAGGGGCTCCGGCCCCCCGCCCCGCCCCGGCGGGCAGCGGAGCCGGGATGCGGCCGAAACTTTCCGGCAGAGACGGGCCGGGAACAATGCCCGGCTGGGCGGGGGCTGGGCCGCTCCGCAGGGCCCCGCGCGGCTGCCTCGGCCCGCGGCCGCCCCAGGGAAGTACAGCCCGCCCGCCCGGGGAGCTCCGCGCCTGCGCGGCCCCTCCGCGCCTGCGCGGGCGGTGCGGCCTTGGCTGGGCTGAGAGAGACGGCGGGCGCGGAGGAGCGCGGTTGTGCTCGCTAGGGAAACAAAGGGCTCATTCCACCGCCGAGTGGTTGGGAATGACGGCCGACGGCGGGGGCTAGGGAACGATCCACCAGTGCAACCCGATACGAGCACTGGAACCCACTGTAACCCTCAGCTATTAAACTGTGTGATCGAGCGCCAGATCCAGACGCCTCCTGAACACCACCAGGGATGGTGACTCTACTACCTCTCTGGGCAACCTGTTCCAATGCCTGACCACCCTAACATTGAAGAAGCGCAATGATCATTGTAGGTTCCTTCCAACTCAGTTTATTCTGTGCGATTCTGTGTAATCTGAACTCCCCAGTCTCAGGCCATTTCCCCTGGTCCTGTCACTGCACGCACTGTCGAAGAGACCAGTCTCCTCCTCGCTACACCCTCCCTGCAGGTACTGATAAGGACAAGAGGAAATGGTTTTGTCAAGGGGAGGATTAGACGGGATATTAGGAAAGGTTTTTCATTGAAATGGTGGTCAAGCACTGGAAGAGGCTCCCAGGGCAGCAGTGGACTAGCCATCACTGGAAGTGTTCAAAAACCATGTGGATGTGATGGCTGGGGTCACGGTTTAGTGCTGGACCTGTCAGTGTTAGGTTAATGGTTGGACTCAATGATCTTGGTGGTATTTTCCAACTTTAATGATTCTAATTGTATTATAATAGTAAATTTTAAAAATATATCCTAGAGGTACTGTTTACCTTGTAAGAGGTGTGAGTCCATTACTACTTTCTACTTCCCTGAAACTGTTTTTTTCATGTTACTCAAGCCTTCAAGCTCTCAACCCCTCCTTCAGCAAACTTACACCTATCTTCATCATCTACCATTTTTCTCCCTCAAGTGGGTTTACTTGGAACATCAGCCTCACTTCATGCCTAAGTACCTCTGGGGTCAAGAAGACATCATGTGATTGCCATTACTAGGCAATACATTATGTAGATATCTTTTGATTTTTTTTTTCTTACAGAGTTAAAAGAGCTGACAAATTGCAGCACGTTGACACTTGCATGTCTCTCTACACTTCTCAGAAGGCATCTAAACATTCAGGTTTTCAAAGTTTTGCGTTACCCAAAAGTATTAAGGGAATTTTTCCTGAGGCCACTAAAACAAACTACTGCTCCCATTTTCACAGCTCTCGAGCCCTTTTTCTCTGCTGAAATTAAGTTTCTTATCTTTCCTTTCAAGGGCAAACTCTGTTTCCAAGTTACACTACTAAGATATGTGAATTGCGCTGGGTTTGTGCCCAGGGTCAGTGAAAAGAGAAACTGGCTCTAGCCCTCAGTTTACACCATCATAATGCATCCATTTGCTGCCATTTTTCTGCTTTGAGAAACTGTAATTTCAAAGAATGTTGTAGGCTGCTCACTCTGTGGGTTTCCCTTTACTGCTGTTTGCTTTCACAGATTTCTAAACAAAATAATTTTAACACAGACTTGTCGCTGTAGTAGCAGGAATAGGCCTAAATATAGAAATGCAGTGTAAATATTTATAAGATTCCCTTTATGAGGCAAGCTTTTCTAAGTGACCTCCAAGGCAGCAGTGGGGCTGTGGGGTCTAGAAGGACAGCTGTGCTAAGAATGTCATGGAGGAGGGCAGTAATGTGTCTGCCATGCTCCCTCAAGAGTTTCATTTCGGGGAGAACAATTTTAAATTTGAAAGGGATTCTGCAGAGAAAGAGCTCCTAGTAATATCAGTTGAGCTGTTGCCTCTCTACCCCTGACACACCTTTTCTGTTCACTTTGCAGGCGGAGTTGCCATCCCGAGGTTTTTTGGCGCTGCGGGTTATACGCATCACCTTGTGTCATTTCTTAAGCCTTGGAAGTCAATTCTCTCTTTGGAATCATGAAATAGCTCAAATTGGAAGTGATGTCTAAGGATTATTGAGTCCAACTCCCTGCTCTTCTCAGGACTATTCAAAACTACAGCTATAAGCCTTCATGGGACTTTTGAAAAATGGATGTATTATGGAAGAAGGGGAAAGTGTAATGATATTTTTCTTGACACTTCTTGCAATTCTGCAAATAAGTCTTTTTCTGAAATCCGTGGTATAAATAACACTAGGATAGTTCGTCCTTCATCCCTGCTGTGTGAATGGTATCAGGCTAGATTCCCTGAAAAATGCTCTTGCATGTTCCCTAGTTTGAGCTAATATAATAGTACATATTGTAAGAACAGTGACAGGGGTGAGATGTTCCAGGCAGATGCATACCTGATTAGGAATTCAGGTATTCAGGCTGTGTTTGTCACTGCTTTGCATGGCATTGGGCAAGTGATTTGAGCAAGGTTATTCCTTCTCCATCAGAGAAGTAAGACGATATTTCACAGACATGGCAGAGAATCAATTAGGTTTTTTTACAACATTTGAAAACTGTTAAACATTACTGCTTATTAGGGTGAAAAGCCACATAAAGTGTGACACAGTATTTCAGTTATTAAAAAAGGTGTTGCTTGGATTGTGGATACAAATAGCACAAAACCTTCCCTTTCAACTCCTTATTTCTTGCTTCTGTCTTCTACTTGAGCACTGTTTATTTCTGCTTTTCCAAAGCGTTTTCCTATCTCAGAAATAAATAGCAGCAGAGGAATTTTCAATCTTTCTGTCATAGGATGGAGTGATAAGAAAGTAGCTTTCCTGTAATGAAGAACCTGAAATGCTCCAACTATTCCAGTTCTTCTGCTTGTACTGCCACAAGTATTTAATAAACAGTTACAGAGAGTGCTGTTTCTTCCTACCTGCAAAGCTGTCATGCTACATGTGTTGCTGAAGAGGTGGAGAAGTGGGCAGAATTTGGGCAAGAACTTGAATATTAGTAATTTTGTTTCCTGTGACTTAAATTCTCTACTTTCATCATGTTTCTAAATTGTCTTTGTTGAATAAAGCTGGCTCTGTTCACAGACTGATTATCCTAAGGCAGTCATTGAACAGTCATCACTGCCTTCATATTTAATTTTGGGACTGTGCTGTCAGTTTTTACATACTTGTGGTACAAATTAGAAACTTTTGTTTGTATAGAATCTCTGAAGAGAACAGCAGTGATAAGCAACTTTTAAAATACTTCCCTTCAGTTTAGAAGTCCAACAGTTTTCAAATGGTATTTTTGGTTAATGAATTTTTTATTATTATTGCTTTTTGAGAAAATTTTTTTTACATGAGAAGTCATCACTCTCAAAACTCCAAACTCTTCAATAACCTTTTGTCCCTAGTGACTTTGGGCCTGCATAGTTTGACATCTTTTCAAATAAATGTTTAAGGTGGAGATGAGTTAAGCACAAATAAAAGACTACACTTAAATTTTATTCTATCTTGAGAGTCAAAATGTTTATGAATTTGAACTTCATTAAGAAATTACTGCTGGATCAGTACCTTTATTTTTGTCTTCTAAGCAGTGGCAAAAATATATGATCTTGCACAACCCTGGGTTGGTACTAACTTGGAGTTGTCAGTGTTGTGTTTTAATTTACAAACCAACCAAATTCAAGATCTAATCTAGAGACTGGGTGAAACTAGTCAGTGAAGTGGAACCCAAACTACTAGTCATGGATCTGGCATTCCAGAGGAAGATAATGTTAGTTGAGAGCCACAATCTTTAAATGTTGGAGATTACAAGAAACCAAAACAACAAAGATACAAGTTTCAGTCACAGAGGTGATAGCATATTATCTTAGCACACAGGGACAAGTGGAAGCACACTTAAGAATATTTATTTTATTTGCTTTGAAACACTGTTATTTTTTCATATGTAATTTTTACAGATGTCTTTGTCCTATCAGTGTTCTCTTTGACAAATTTGCTGTCTTTTTTAGTATATATTAAAGAGGCACCAACGTTTTTCCTCTTTTATGAGAGTTCAAGTTTATGTACTGGTGCTGGTTTCAGCTGGGATAGAGTTAATTTTCTTCACGGTGGCTGATACGAGGCTGTGTTTTGGATTTCTGCTGAACACGGAGTTGATAATTTAGATATGTTTTTGTTATTGCTGAGCAGTACTTTCACAGAGTTGAGGCCTTTTCTGCTTTTCATACTCTTGCCACGCTGGCAAGGAAGCTGGAAGTGCCTGGGAGACTGGGAGGAGACACAGCCAGGACAGGTGAGCTCA
Organism: Dasyornis broadbenti; assembly: GCA_013397935.1. Taxonomy (NCBI): domain Eukaryota; kingdom Metazoa; phylum Chordata; class Aves; order Passeriformes; family Dasyornithidae; genus Dasyornis; species Dasyornis broadbenti. The sequence continues at coordinate 74,616 of VZRN01001247.1, forward strand.
ACTGAACAAAGGGATATTCCAGACCAGGAGACATCATGGTCAGTATATAAAGTAGAGGGAAGAAGGAGGAAGAAGGAGAACATTCAGAGTGATGGCATTTTTTTCCCTACATCACCATCACACATGATGGTGCTCTCTCTCCTGGAGATGGCTGAACACCTGCCTTCTGGGAAGCAGTGAAGTAATTCCTTGTTTTGTGTGCATGGTTTTTGCTTTCCCTATTAAACTGTCTCTATCTCAACCCATGAGTTTTTTGGCTTTTACTCTTCCAGTTCTCTCCCCAGTCATACTGGTGGGGCAGTGAGCAAGTGGCTGCCTGGGGCTTGGCTGCTGGCTGGGCTTAAACCATGACACCCTGTCAACTCAACACACCTTTAGCTTCAGTAGCATACAAAAAAGTGCTGTGTGATTCCTTTGTCAGATCTTACTTAATGACTGTGATCCTTTTATTAAAATTCCACATTATTGTCTGTATTTAAATGTGAGAGAAACCTGACTATTTATACTTACCTATATTTATAATTTATTCCTTCATAAAAAGCACTTTTGGATTCTCTTGTGAGCCTGTGTATACTGACTTCATGTATAGAAAAATAAATACACTGAAAAATTACGTTACTTTTTAAGCAATACTAAAATTATCCTCATTTCTGGAAGCTGATTCATTAGTTATTGAGTTTTTTCCATATGAAGAAATGAAAAACTGAGTTGCAAAGGACAAATAACTTTTATTTTTCAATTTTAAATGTGAAAATATTTGCACATAATAATTTCCCTATTTAGTTAATTAGGTCTAACTTCCATAAGGGTTCGTAGTAATGATGGAGCTTAGGTTTCTGCAGCATATCTCTGGCTGTTGATGGACAAAAATTGCATGTTGTCAAACATCTTTGTATTTTTGCAGCTGCTTAGGTATCCTTTGGATATTTACATAGGTGCTTCTACAGGAGCTAGGGAAAGGGAAAAAGCATGATAAGTATGAACAAACAGGAAAACAGAACTACATTCCTAATACTGACAGAACTACTTCTGAGACCCATGATATAGCCTGTGCAGGATAATTCCAGCTGTTTCATGGAGAACTATCTTTCATTTAAAATTTGGGTAATTTTTTGTGCTGTTTACTCTGAAATTTTTAAATAAACAGTTTATAATACCATTGAGGAATTACATCATTCTCACTGATTTCAATAAAATAATTTCTCAGTTTGTGGTTATTAGTTCCAATGGCTTAATATAAAACATCTACCTATATCTTGTACTTAAAGAAAGGATATTTCTGTCAAGCATAGCTATATGTAAAACCTATAATAACAAAAATCTGTAATGCATATATTACTCAGCAGGCTCATATTCTGCATTGATGGTAGAAATTGATGCCCTGCTTTATAGAACAGCTAAAAAGTAAAATTCTAGATGTAACTATAATATAATGCAATGTAATATATATGTTACATATTGGTCATTTCAAGGAATATTTATATAATGAAGCTAATAAAATAATAACAGTGGAAATTACTTTGAATTTTAAAATTCCATGTAAGTTTCCAGTAACCAGAAGAAAAATCAACTATTTCCGACCTACGTTTTTAAATTAACGTCTTCATGAACTGTGTCATTGAAAACTGAAAAGTAAGGAGAGAAAAAGCTGATTCACATAACAAATGTTTGTTTATCTAAGATGTAGACAGGTCTAATTTCCTGTCTCATTTCCTTCATACATCAGATCCATATGAAGCTAATTATGCTTTAAAATGTCTGCTCACATAGTACCAACAAAATTTCTGTATACACTTATTGACTGTACAGAGACTAGTATTTGCATGTGAGATACATAATATGTATTTGCAAAATGAGTAACTGTGTCTGAGGTCGTATTTACACATCTAAAGCATCCATTTTGTATATGAAGATTCTTATTTCCTTGTGTATATGCTCCCATGGAATAAGTTCCTTCAGGTGTTACACTGGGATAGTTTAGGTGTCCTGTTCTTCTGCTTACAGTTTAGTTCCTATATGTCTTCCATCCTGGGATAATTTTTCCATTAAGATATGTTTCTCAATTAGAAAGAAGAAAGCAATTGTTAAAATCCAATATGCTAACATAAATTCTTAGCTAATTTTGTTATAGGATTCTACAATTTAAGACAGTGAATAATCTAACTGCAAAATTTAATAGGTGAAATGCTGTGGTTTATATTATGTAACTGCCCAGACTACTAAACTTCTTGACCTTATAATGTGTTAATCTAAACATTTACTTCTCAAATAGTTAATAAGTCAAACTTATCACTTTTTCCATTACTATTATGTTTATTGCTTATGACAGAATTTACTTGTATGAAGCAATTTGTTTAAGCTAATTGTATTTCTGTTGTTGACTTTGAAATCAGTTCCAGAGCATGAAACTACTAGGAGTAGGAACACATGTAGTCTGTTGTTTTAAGGGGTGATGTAACTCATTCTAGAATAACCTATACATACTCACACTGTGATTACTTGATTTTAACTTACTCTGGATCGAATTCTAGAAGGTATTAAACTAGAAACTACTAGCTGTCATTTCACTATTCTATTTAAGTCCTCAGAGATACCTGAGGACTTAACGGTGGTAATGCAGAACCTATTTGCTTTGAAAGCAATGACATCAATGATGTTCAGGAAAATGGGAGGTTCAAACATTGCATCTGATATATGGCATCTGCTACATAGGGGCAATTATTGTAGCAAAAGTTAGTTACATATAATATACTAGTTTCATTTGACATTTAAATGATGATTCATTAACACTGTTTAAATTTAATCTAAGATTTTCCAAGATGTGCTGGTATATAGTTAGTTCTTTTGCTGCTTTTTCAGTGTCTGTGAATAACTTTTCAACCTTCATTGATACAGCACAATTTGCAGGAATATCCATTTCCTCATAAGGAGCAATGACTCATTGATTTTTCTAACTTTATTTATGTAAAACAGTGAAAGATTAGTTGTTTGGAGAGGTGTATCAATCACAGAATATGTGGTATGAATACGCAAGGCTTTGGCTTTATTTTGGAAATTGTAGTGTTTAAACAGCAGCATATGCATACAGTTTATAACAGTAGCAGGGTTTTGCACAGGGAATAGAAAATTAGGAGAGGCAAAATACTAGTATCTTCTTAACTAATGAGAAATTGCAGTGTACATGGTAAAAAGGAAGCAAGGAGCTGTCTTGGCACACACAAGGAATAGGCATGTCTAGTCCCTGCAGCAGGGGAACATAGAAGGCACCATGATGGGAATAAAGGGTTCCAGCTTCTGCTTAAATTCGTGCCAGAGGGTGGTCAGGAATTCCCAGAGGAACAAAGTCAGACCAGCAGATTGCAGACAAGGTTACGGTCGCTTTCTAATGGAATTAGAACTGGCAGTGGTCTTCACTGGTCTTCATCATGTTGATATTTGAGCCTACTGGTCCGTCTTTTAAGATCTGGTTTTCCCTATAGGGAGAGATCTCTCTGTAGCAGCAGATTAGCTCGTGTTATATCTGCACAAGAGAAGGTAGTGTCCCTTCTCACTGACAAAAGTTATTTCTTAATATTGTGCTTCTGAGGTTTTGTGTGTTAGCAGGGGAGTGGAGAACTGACAATCGTATCCTGTGGTAGCCTGCTACTCTTAATTGGGCTTGCCTTTGAATGCCTGGCTATTCCATACCTCAATTAAAGCAGATAATAATTTTAAAAGCTATGGGCTTGTGTATGGGATTTACAGCAGTGCACAAGATACTGTTCCAGTCTACAACTGAACTCGCATATCCATAACTCAGATTTCCTCTGGATAATTTATTCTTGTGGGAATGAAAAGTAATTTGCATCGACATAAATTTGTTTAGTTACATCTGTGCCAAACCATTTAGTAATTCTGCATTTGCTTTCCTCTTTTGCTTTCTCACCCTTTCAACAACTCTGCTGTCCTAACCAGCCAATCCACCTATTGGCATCATCTCTGTTTCCCAGAGAATAGAGACAATACCTGGACAACCGGAATGCCTGACATTACCTTCTTGTATGAATGCCAGCATTTGGCCATGTTCTACCTTTTTCTATCCCTCAGTTGGGATACCAGCATAGTTAGAATATAATGCTATTATTGTTAGACCTTTACCATACCTCTTCGCCTAAGTTAAGCTTATGGATCATATCAGACTCTAGGAAGAAATTAAAGCAAATCCTACCCATGTGATACAGAAAATATGGCATAGTTGAGAGTAGTACCATGTCAGAAGAGAAGCAAGGTCTCAGATGAATTGCTCTGCAGTGCTATACTGAGAGTAGCGTACCAACAATTCCATAAACAGCAATATAAAAACTTTTTTATCAGTGTCACATGGAGAATTTTACACATTACCAACTGCTTAAGAGCCTAAATTGCCAAGAATCACAAAAGAAAAAAAAAAGCAATCCTGTTAACATACACTTTAATACAGCCACAGGGTAGAAGATACCATGTTTTAGATGTCAAAATTGCCATACCAAAACAGTAGGAACTGCCTATCTCCACCTTGCTTTCTTAAATACCACCCAGGTATCCCAGGGTGATAGCAATTCATATGAAGGGCCAAGACAGGCCCATACCTGGAAGAAGGGTTACTCAACAGTATCATGAAACCTATTATCACGCTTCCCCTCAGTGGAGGGGGAAGAAGGGAGAAGGGAATCATTGTTCTCCTTGGGGGTTTTTTGTACCATTGCTTGTATTTTTTGTACCTTCACTTGTATTTTCTGCTGTGTCTTCTTTAGTCTTCATTAAGAGTTGCATTTTTGCTTTACTGTTTTGTTGCGCAGATTAGCAAAATACCTTTCGACATTAAGAATTGTGTATAATGATGAATTAAACAAGCCTCAAAGGAAAAATTACTCTTAACGCTATGCCATGCTGTAGTTATTTTTTAACGCAAAACTAGCACTAGGAGGCTATGCCATTTTGCTGTATCCTTACTTTAAATGAAGAACAGCTCATCTGTAATCAAATGTGTCCAATATGGTAGAAAGGCTACACTCTGCTAATGGTAGCATCTCTGAGATGGGTGGTTCCACATGTTTTAAAGTACACAGAAAGAGAGGTAGAAAGGGATGTACCTCGAATATTTAAAAACAAATTAAAGGACTGAACAACCCAAGTGAGGTTCTGGGAGGACAGAAGTTGTACTCCGGATTCTGTATTCTCCAGAGTCATTAGTGTTATGGAAATTAATATTGCAGATAGTTGTCCAGATTTTAAAACTCACTCATGTTAACTGCAGCTCACTGCTTTATTTTCTTTTTAAAAAACAACAGCATAATAAGAAAGGCTAATAGAAATACTGAAAACTGTTAAGAATGTGGAAAGTTTACTCAGCAAGTCATAGATTCATAGAGCTACAAAATGGTTTGGGTTAAAAGAGAACTCAAAGATCATCTTATTCCACCGCCCTGCCATGGGCAGGGACAGCTTCCAGTATCCCAAGTCACTCTAAGACCTGTCCAGCCTTGCCTTGAACACTGCCAGGGATGGGGCAACCACAGCTTCCCTGGGCAACCTGTGCCCAGGCCTCACCATCCTTGCAGTGAAGAATTTCTTCCTAATAATTAACCTCACCCTGCCCTCTGACAATTTAAAGCCATTCGCCCTTGTCCTGTCATTCCATGCCCTTGCCAATAGTTCCTCTCCAGCTCTTGGAGCCCCTTTAGGTACTGGAAGGGGCTCTAATGTTTCCCTGGAGCCTTCTCTTCTCCAGGCTGAGCACCCCCAACTCTCTTAGCCCATTTCCATAACAGAGGAGCTCCAGCCCTCTGACCTTCAGTATGGCCTCCTCTGGACTTGCTCCAACAGATCCACATCCTTCTTACCATAAGGACTCCAGAGGGTCACAGGACCCCAGAGGTGGACACAGTACTGCCAGTGGGGTCTCAGCGGAGCAGAGTAGAGGGGGGGAATCAATTTTTTGACCTATTCTAAGTATTTTTCAAGAACTGATTCACTCCACTCATAGAAATGGAAGATGAAGGGTAAGAAATCCAGATGGGATGTGTCATTCCTTAAAACCTATTTAGGTAAGATAAAAAACAAAGCCTGCTAACAGTGTTCCAGTACAGACCTACTCAATTTAGAAGAGGCATTTCAGTGGAACATCAGAGTAAAGCAAAATAGTCAATACTGAACCATATTAAAAGCTTCTGGGAGCATCACATTTTTAAGCTCTGGAATCAGGCTCACCCTTGTTTTGACTGCTTAAGATTCTGTTGCTTTTGAAAAGAAATGTTTGTGTTAATTTGCAATTGTTTAGTTCTGTTTTGATTTTCGTGTTGCATAGTAAATACAATATGTTGTCATAATTAAAAAGGTTAATTCAGTCCCTTGAACTTTCTTTTTCAGATATTTTGAGAGAGTAACTCAGAGCAAGGCCAAATGCCAAAGCCTCTGTGTATTTTCAACCTTTTCAGATTTCCACTCAATATACATTAAAATGGCATTATACATAAACTGTTTTCACAACTTTGTTTTCAAATGGTGTCTGATCGTCTACAGGCTCTCTGTAGTGAAAGCCACATGTAATTTTACTCATAGTTACAAAGGATGTCTTACACAATTGCTAATGCCCTCTGAATGTATAATTATGCTTTTTGGGTTGGTTGGTTTTTTTTTTTTTTCCTAATGAAGATCAGTATGTCTCTTATTCAGAGTATGCAAACTGATTGGTAGTATGCCATGAATACTTCTCCCCACGTCAAATTGGCTGACATTTACATAGAAACAAAAGAAGAGTTGGTTGTAACAGCAGAGATTGAAATAATCCAAAATACTGTCTGGAAGAAAAATTGTACAAATGCTCCATCTGAACTCCCATATTGCAGTCATTCCTTTGAAAATCTGAATTCTTTGAGTGCAAGTACCTTGTCATCTGTAGTCACTTGTTGGATAGAGATGTATCTGAACTACAAAAAAAAAAAAAAAAAAAAAAAAACCAAAAAAAANNNAAAAAAAAAAAAAAAATCCCAAAACAATTAATGTGAAAACATTCAAATCGTGTATAGTGAAACGTGATTGAAATATTGTTGGAGGTTTTGAAGTCAATTGAAATATTAATCTAAGGGTGGGTTAAATCCCCTAAAAGCAATATGTAATAAGTTTTGAATAATGATGGTTATTTGAATAGCTGTGAGTACATTTGGAGCACAGGAGATGAAAAAGTACATAAAAAGGAGATAACTAAGGAGGACAAGGAGGAGACCAGATAAACTTCTTTAAATCTATATGCTGCTATTAGAACAACAACAACAACAGATTTATATATCTTGAATGACTACTGTCAGATTCATTTTCTGCTTTTGGCAGGTAATACTTAATTCTGGTTTTATAAAATGAGCAATACTTCATGTTTAATCATTGGAAAAAGTGATAATAACTTTCTAATTAAAAACTGTTACTGCATTTGTTTAATATAGATGATCACAGATACATGGAATTTAGTTTTAGACATTCTTGCTCAGGCAAAATCACATTATACCAAAGGAAGAGTGTATCTGTTCTCTTTATGGCTACACATACTTCATGTATATATGTGTATACATATATACACACTTCATATATATACTTATAATTGTCTATACTTCACTATAACTGCTCCATTGCAGTAAAAAGGGGGAGGCATGTGAAGTGTTCTTGCTTAGAAGGTGGGTGGATTAAAAAATAGCAGAGACCCATATAAAGGTGTTTAAGATTTTTTTCTGCTTACCCTCTGGCTTTTTTCTGACAGAACCATATCCCACACTGTCCATCTGTAGAGGAAGCCATCAGTAAAGCTACTGTATTAGCTCATTCATTTATTGGGAAATGCTCTTGAATCAGCTTGTAATTCTCAGTACAAACACAAAGCATTCTTGATGTTCCACATAGCTGTCATTTATCAGTGATTATGCTCTTGAACAAAGACATTATTTTTCACTGAAAACCTCAGTTACATTTTTTTTGTTACGCTTCTCTTCCAGAAGAACGCCACTGTGTCTCACTGATGAGAGAGTTAGTGTTCTTTGTATTCAAAGTTTTCTCTCCCATTTAGTTTTAAAAGCAACTGGAAAGGTTTAACATTTGCAGGTGAAAAACTATAGTTTTTACATGTTTATTTGTCTATATTTTACATTTACTACAGTACTGGGTTATTGTCATTACTTAGTGTTCTGTTTGTTCAATAAGAGTACTGTAGAAAAAGGAGAGATTTGGTCAGATGTATACTTCTGAGAAAAACTGTATGATCTAACAACATAGTGATTTTTCTTCCATTTCTTGTATTTCTTGGGTGTGCTTTGATCTGTATCACTGGTCTTTAAAGGCAAAGCATAAAAAGAAGCAGAAAAGGATGTCCTCTCTCCAATTGTTGGAAAATATGCCCATTTAAAAATTTTTTATATAACTTCAGCCAGGTTTGTTCACCTTTGCCCCGGGGAAGGGAACTGAAGCTTCTTTCCAGGACATTGTTTCTCTAGGTGAGGCCTGAGGGCTTAGCATTTCAACGGACTGGGAGTAGCCTCAAAGAAATAAGGGTTATCAATGGAACATCCACAGAACATCAGCAGCCATCTATAAACATCTACCCCAGACTGTGCCTCTGGCAGAGTTGGAGACATCTAGTCGAAAAAAGACTGATAAGAAAATCAAGGAATGAAGATCTTATTAACATCAGAAGCGAAGAAATCCAGATCCAATAGGAAACCAAATACTAAGAACTATGCAACTTGGGACCAATGAACGCTGACTCAATAAATTTCTATGAGTTTTTATTGTATAAAACATCTGAAAAATCTTGTAAAAGCCATGTGTCATGGAATGATTGTCTATGCACACCTGGGCTATGTGTGGATGAGATGATTTCTGTGGCGCATCCTGGCCAGAACAACATCCTGGCCAGAAAATACAGTAATGCCTTGACTCTCTAACATTAAAAATATTGTTGGAGGGTTTTTGTTTTTCTCACAGTTTCAGTGACACTCTCTTGAAATTCTTCATTATGTGGATAACATTTATTTTCCTAAGTATGTGTTTCACCCTTGAGTTTTGTTTTACAATATTGAAATATCAGTTCCTACAAATAAAAAATCCAATCATTCTGAGTGAAATATACCCAGCTATTAACAAATGGAAGGAAAAATCTAATGCTTCTAGTGCAATACAGGGAGAATCCAGTTCTCTGAGTGTTTTGGGAAATTAACCTGGAATGGAAAGAATTGTCAAGGGAATAAAAAATGCACAAGTGCTGTAGTATTAAAGGAGATTATATTTATTCTGTTTACAAGACCAATCCTACAATTTCCTGTATTATGAGCTATTTATTTTTAAGTAATCATTAAAAACTTCTCCTTATTTCAAATGTTTTCAAATCTGAGCAAAATGCTGCAATGTCATTTTCATGTATAAAATTCCCAGGTAGGGAAGAAAATGTGTAATGTATTTAATAATACCAACCTTATATCATATGCACACTACCACCACTACCTCCCTCCCTCCCCCCAAAAAAAGTTTGCACCATTACTCTCCATTTGGACCATTGCTCTCCATTCTGCCACTTTATCATTTTATAAATCTTGGGTGCTTATTTTAACAACCTCACTGATGGTCAGCTTCTAGTCCAATGGGACATCTAGGGTCTATTACAAAGCTGCTTTCCAGTAGGTGGTCCCAGTGCCATTGAAACTGTTGGAAAAACAAAAACCTCCAACAACATTTTAGTGTTAGAAAGTCAAGGCATTACTTAATTTCTGGCCAGGATGGTGTTCTGGCCAGCATGTGCAACAGAAATAATTTCATCCAAACATATCCCTGGTGTGCAGAGAAAATCATTCCACGACACTTGTAATTTACTGAATTTCCCCCAAACTTTATACAGTCAAAACCTGTAGAAATCTATTGCTTCGATGTTCATTGGTTTCAAGTTGTGTAGTTCATAGTATTTGGTTTCCTGTTGGATCTGGATTTCTTCAGCTCTGGTGCTAATGAGGTCCTCCTTCTTATGTCTCTTTTCCTAGACCAGGTGTCTCCGACCACGCCAGGGGTGAGGCTTGGAGCTGATGTTCTATTAATGGCCGTTCATGGTCTTTATGTTTTGTGCTACTCCCAGTCTGTACTGAAGTTATATAAAAAATTTTTTTGAACTGGTATATTTTCCAACACCAGTATATACTAGTGCCTGGGGTTGTTTGCTGGTGCAGGATTTCGCTTTTCTTGAACTACACAATCTTTGTATCAACACATTTCTCCATCCCTCTGGATGAGAGCACAACCCTCTGGCATATCGCCCATTCTTCCCAGTACCAGCCTATTCTCACAGTGTGATATCAGCAGCAAATTGAGGGTGCACTTTCCACTGCCATCCAGATCATTTGCAAAGATTTTAACTCCTTTCATGTGATTTGTAGGTGGGCAAGCACTGAACTAGTGAATTACTACCTGTTCTTATAAGAAGTCAGGCATAAAAATACAGTCACATAAGAATAATAATAAATTGCTTGTTTGACAATTTGAGGTTAAAGCAAGATATTTGAATCATACAAAATTCTATAATGTTCCTTACTATGGTCTTCCTTCAGAGTCCAATGATAGAGAGTGAATGCCTGACTTTTCTTATGCAAGTGTATATGCAAGAGAGAATTCAGCAAGTCCTCCATCCATATCAAAGCTGCGAGCTTAAATATTTGAAACCTCCAGGCTGACAATTCAACTAGAAAAGGTAAACTCTGTTGCATTGCTGTATGCATTGATCCTGTTTTTCTTTAAGCCAGTGGTTAGGGGGAAAAATTATCTCTCATCAGAAGAGTCTAAAACTTCTTCTTTAAAGCCAGAACTTTCTCACTTTTGAGGGCCAATGCCAAACAAACAAGGGACAATATAATTTCTTTCATTCCAGGAGTACTAAGATTAGGTTAAAGTTTCTGTTCTCCCACTCCTGTGATAGCAATTTTGAAAAATGCGTTAAGTACTTTATGCATATATTTTGGCAACCATAGGTGATTTCATTAGACCCCTGAGTACAAATATGGTGAAGTGTCATGTGATACTTGATATCTTCCTCCCCCATACAGAAATAACCACTTCCTTTTCAAAAGTAATTCAGAATATCTGAGTCATTAAGGGTCTGTCTCAGGGTGCTATTTCCACCATGTTGCTGTTTTTGTGGTTTGCTTTACATATGAGTAGTCTACACAAGTCTTTTCTTCAGTTTCAGATTCATGCCCTTGTCACCTCTAGCTGAAAAAAAAAGATATTATTCTGAAACAAAATACTATAAAATTACAGAATAATTAGGGTTGGAAGGGATCTCTGGTGTTCATCTAGTCCAACCCTCCTGCCAAGCCAAGGTCACAGGTGGGTTTTAAATATCTCCAGAGACAGAGACTCTACAACTTCATTGGGCAGCCTGTCCCAGTGCACTACCACCTGCATTGTAAAAATGTTCCTTCCTTATGTTGAGGTGGGACTTCTTGTGTTTTATTTTACAGCCATTATTCCTCATTATTCCACTGGGCACCACTGAAAAAAGCCTGGCAACTTCCTCTTGGCATCTAACTTCAAAATGTTTATATGTGTTAACAAGATTCCCTCTCAGTCTTCTCTTCTTCAGATTAAATAGGCCCAGCTCCCACACTCCCTCCTCATGAGAGATGCTCCAGACTGTTCATCATTTATTGTGACCCTATTGGACCCTCTCCAGTAGTTCCTTGTCTTTTTTGTACTGTGGAGATCAGAAGTGAACATAGTACTTAAGATGTGACCTCACTCAATATGATATATTATTAATTAATTTAGATATTTGTTCTCTTCCCCCCCCAGCATTGTTATATGACTTTCTCACTGATACATGGGGGTTTAAGACTTAATTAAAGCTGTTTGCTGAAACAATGCAGTGCTTGCTTAATATTAATTGGGCTTGCCAAGTAGAAAGGGGGATGCCGGGGAGGAGGCAAAGTACCATTGACAAAGGGAAGCTGGCCATGACCAAGGATCCTGTTTCAGACCCTGAAACTAGCTTGGACCAGCTTTGAAGTTTGGACTAAGACCAAGGGACCAGAGATCATGCACATCAAGGCAAGGTGAAAAGTTCAATGTGAGGAGCACTCCCATACTCTATCAGAAAGACCCCCAGCAACCACCGACAGGTAGCAGTACGCATGCACAAGCGTATGGAAATGACCTTTAAGCTCATTATAGTATGAAGCGGGGATGGGTAATGAATATGTATAAGCATATTGTGTAATCTTATGCATATGTAATGTGTAACGAGATATATGCTGTGCTGTGGGACACAGGTGTGCATGTCTTTGGAGGGCTACCTTCCTCACGACTGGCGTGGAAAATAAACATACCTACTTTACAACTTAGAAATAGGTTGTGAAGTCTTCTTCCGCACATCATCACCAATGATTTGTGAGGAGGCTTTTCTCTATAGCAAGAGTAAAAGTAATCTTAAATAACCCAAGAAACCTATTGAGAAAATCAGGTAGCATAATTTTATGTTAAATAGATTTAATCAGCACTACTAGTTCTTCACTAGTGACTTCGTTGGAAAACATATCAGTTTAAAAATTTTTTTTGTAACTTCAGCCAGGTTGGTCCATCTTTGCCCCAGGGGAAGGGAACTAAAGCTTCTTTCCAGGGCATTGTTTCTCTAAGGGAGGCCTGGTGAGCTTAACATACCAACAGACTGGGAGTAGCCCAGAGATACCCAGAAAGATAAAATGCAATCAACAGAACATCAGAGGAACATCAGTGGCCATCTACAAAGGAACATCTACCCCAGATGCTACCCCTGGCAGAGTGGGAGACATCTGGTCGGGGAAAGGACTGATAAGAAAATTGAACATCAGAGGTGAGGGGATTCGGATCCAATGAGAAACTGAATACTGGGAGTTGCTCAACTCTGGACCAATGAACTTTGAAACACTGCATCTCTATGGGGTTTGACCATATCAAGTTTTGTGGGAAAGTCCTGTAAAGATATGTGGTTTTGGAATATTTTCCTTGGCACATCCTGGCCAGAAAATAAAGTAATGCCTGTTTCTCTATCACTTCAAATATAGTGCTAGAGGGTTTGTATTTTCATCCCGATTTTTGGTGACAACATCATCATCATCATCATCATTAACTATATAATAAATTATCATTACTACTACTACTACTAATAGTAATAGTAATAGTAGTAGAAACAAAACATTACAGGTGCCATAGTAGTACCAAACTTCTTTTAATTTCCTCCAGTAACCCTTCTCTCCCTTCTCTTACAGTGTGTTCAGTCTTAGCTTTTTTATATCAAAGGCCCAATACAATTAAAGAAACAAGTAGTGCAGCCTTTGAATCTTCTCTATATAACTTCCTGCCTAATGTTCAGTTTAAACATATAACTTCCTCTTCTAGGAAAGTGTTTTGCACTTTCTTACCTAACTCAGCTGCTTAACACCTGATCCTAATCTTGTCATTTACTTGAACATTTGCCCATCCACCAGTCAAGAGGTGCTAAAATTGCTTCCTTTTTCTTTGTTATTTCAGAGTTTGTATAATTGTGATTATATTGCCATACTTTCTGTGCAAGATAACATTGCAAGAGGAGATTTTTGAAAGCATAAACTCTCCAATAGTTATAGTATTACTTTAAATTTTGTAGCCTAAAGTTACAAGAAGTATGAATAGACACTCACTGCCATTGAGGTGCATATCCCATGATCCTGTACTCATCTTAGGACAGATTTAGGAAAGGTAATCTGCAGCTAAACTTAGAAACTTGAGTCAGGACCTGAAAGTGTAATAGACTTCTGAAGGCAGCAGACTCTGTGGTGCAGTGCATTAAAGAGTGAAAATGTAATTCCACTTTGAAACAAACATGTTAGATCTCCATAAGTAAATGATTCTCCACAAATAATGCTGTATACCTTAACACAAGCCATTAACCTTGGGCACAGTCCGTCTGCTGAAAATCCGTAGAAGCAATTTTCAGAGGTGTATGTCCTCCAAAAGAGATTCCAGGAACAATCCCAAAGAGTTAAATACAGCAGCTCCTTTCTTTGTGAAGCAGAATGTGAGACATTGTACTCTGTTTACTTCATTTGTGCTTTAACTAACAATCCTCAAATGTAGAAACAGTAGACTAAAAGAGAAAGCACAAAGAGCTGATGCAGCTGCTGCACAATGAAAACATATTTCAATCTCTATTCATGGCATTCATAGAGAAGGAAAAAAACCCAGCTTACATAGAATTTGATTATATTGAGTAAAAACAATCTTAGTAATAACTCCCTGAAATTAATAGAGTGCTTTTCCTTTTCTCTTTTTTTTTTTCTCTTTTGAGCTGAAGGAATATTATTTTTATATTTTATTTAAAATACCAAATTAGTGTGTGGTGCACTGTGAAGTCTTCAGTTTTTAAAAAATATAAGTTATGACATTCATATTTAGCCTTTCATATGAATCTACTTTAATAATGGGACCAAATATACCAAAAACACTAAAAAATTAGTTTAATTGTTCTGCTTCTTGCCTCTGTCAGGTCAAGATCTGTAAGACGAATATTCACTTGGTTATATTTATATATTTATATATTTATCTATTTACATATTTATATATTTATATATATATTTGTTTATATATTTATATAGTTATACACTTATATATTTATATATTTATACACTTATATACTTATATATGCATATATTTATATAAAAATATATTTTATATTTATTTTTAATTAGCTGAGATTTTTTGGTTACATCTAATAAGTTAGAGCTTGAAGCCTGAAGAACTTGTTCTCAATTCATTTGCTGTTTCTGAAACAGAAAAGATAAAGAAGAACAAAGAAATAATTTCTTCCTGCCACTTGTGCTGAATTGAAGTTCGTTTACCCATTTTCTTTGTATTACATAATTTGTAAGTACTGGGTTTTTGGGTTTTGGGTTTGGTGGGTTTTTTTTAAATTTCATTATACCAGGGCTATATGTGGCACCCCTTCTCCCTTTTACTTCAGTGATGGTAATTCTTTCTTTGTTCCAGATGAAAGGAAATTGTGCTGCTTTTATTCAAATCCGAGTGAGCTGGACAGCTGCCAGAGTTTCCATCAGATGCTTCAGCTCTAACTACTCTCAGTTCATTTGGAGCTTCTGCTCAGCTATATCATAGGAAACAAAAGTATTTTACTAAAAAATCTTTAAGCTTTTGTAATGCATGACATCAATAATCATTAGCATGTCCTGGGCTATTGTTCGTGTGTTCTGAGTGCACAGTTAAAAACACTAAAGAACTTAGATATGTCTGCAAGCTGTGTGAAAAAAGTACAATAACTGGTGTTTTCACTTTCTTCATTTTACAGTACTTTTCGTGGGTAGTGTATTGAGTTATACTGGAAGTGTTCAAGACCAGTTGGATTAGATTTGAAGCAACCTGGTCTAGTGCAAGATGTCCGTGCCCTGTGATAAACAGCTACAGCTAAATAAGATGAATCCAGCTCTGTGTGTGTGTGTACGTACAAGTATATGTACATACATTATGATACATCTTTGAGCACAACCATATCTAACAGACCTCAAAGGGAGGTCCTTTTGTTTGAATCTTGGAATCTATGTTAGCATCTTTCAGCAGTACAGTTCTTCCTCTGAAAGAGCTCATGTTTCAGGTTTTTGTAGATACATAAAATCATGGACTGGTTTGGGTTGGAAGGGTCCTTAGAGATCGTCCAGTTCCACCCACCTGCCATGGGATACCTTTCATTGGACCATGTTGCTCTAAGCCCTGTCCAGCCTGGTCTTGAACACTTTAAAGGATGGGGCAGCTACAGCTTGTCTTGGCAACCTGTGCCAGGGCCTCACCACCCTCACAGGGAAAAACCTTTTCCTAATACTTAATCTCAACCTGCCCTCTGTAAGTTCAATGCAAACTTCAAACTAGCATCCCATTCAGCTTCTGATTTCCCATATAGCAGCCATTTCAGACAGTCCTAACCAAAGGGTGATCTCTGTCCTCACCTGTCTTCCAAGGCATTACTGGGAGACCAGATATGCTGGAAGTCTCCTTTTATTTATGCCTTTTTGGCTTTTGGAAAAAGATGCATTAATTACTTTTTACTGCTTCTTCCTATTCATTAGGGCATTAGCACTCAGAGAGACTGTCTGCAAACAACAGTTGTAAGCATGAGCTTGTTATGATCCACCCATTTATTACTTATAAATTAAGAAAAAGAATTTGTAAGTAAATCAGGTGATATTAGAGCAATGCAATATTGCAATATGATCAGGTTCTTTTGGTAAGAATATATCTGAAGACTGAAGCATTATGTGCATGATGTCACTTCCCCTTATGATGAGACTGAGCCAACTGCTCATTCATGATTTCTCTTCAAAACTGAAATCATCCTCTTTTAGTTTCCAGCTCGTGGAAAGCTAGTGGAGAGGTGTCATGTGCAGCAGTGCTATGTGACTTTTACTTTTAAGCCACTCTTGAATTAATGGCTTGTTATTACTCTTGCCTACTTGCATTTGTTCAAAGCAACCCATTTCATTAATAATGGAAAACTTATGCCCTTCATATACTTAATTTTTATGGAGCAAAGTTCTCATGGTTGATGTTTCTCTGATGTTTTTCAGCTGGTTTTATTTACATATTTTAAATCATTGTAGTTCAAATGCACAGTGTATGCTGAAAGATTTGAAAGCACATCATTAGTTTAAAAGTTGCAAGATAACATGCAGAACTATTTGCTTCACAGTGGCCAGAGTAAGATTCCCATAAATTACTTGTGGGCAGTGTCCAGGTTTTGTTCATCCCATATACAACATCAGAATGTGCAACTTTCACGTATTTTGCATCCGTATGTCCTCTGAAGCAAAGATCACGGGTTGTCATCATACATATATATAAAATGTAAGAATACAGATGGTATTCTAATTGAATGACAAAAAAGAGAAGACTGTTATCCTGTCCATTGCAGTTTGGGGAATTCTTTATAAAATCAATAGAGGCACATGAGGACCTCCACTGTGTCATGAAATAGATGTTAAAGAGGGGGTGAATTACACTTTGGAGATTATCTAGTGACAATACAGGGCACTCATCCTAATGTAAACTGAGTGGTCAACTTCTCACTAGCTAAGAAATGTGAAGGGTTTCTCACCTATTGTCCCCCCCAATTCCAACTATGTTGTTCTTACTGTTAAAACAATGTATCTTGTTTTTCCACCTGTGTCTCTGTCTTCAATTCCAGCTGTGGAGTATTTTACATCATTATGTGCTATGTGAAAGATCTCTTTTCTACCAAATTTTGGTTTAGATCAACAGATAATGTTTCAAGTTTCATGTGGATCTTAATAAAGTGAATTTTACTTCTGTAATTAGCCACATGACTTTTCATTGAGGTCTCTTGCTTTTTTTCAGAACACACACTGCACTAGGGCCACCACCACCAAATACAATCTTACTATAATCTTCCTAGTTTACATTTTCTTGTTTATACAGCCAGGATTTACAGCAAATTTTTCACGTTACAGCAGTATCCTGGAAAATGTGCTTTCATCTGTCATAACCAGCAAGTCTGGCTGGTGAAGGTTGGGAATGGCTGGTCCCAAAACCAGCAGGAAATCAGTGTGTCATGTCAGGGGGTGTCAGCTGACAGCCTTGTTTGCCACGCACACAGATATGTGATAACAGCCCAGCACTTGTGACAACAAAATGAAGATGTGTCTGGCTTTCACTGTAACTCTGGGGAAGCATCCATGACTGTTTGCCCATGTTCATGTGAGGGTAGGATGGGCTGGTTCTGTATCAGAAGGAAGAAGTTGCCTGACATCTGGATAAGGCTACACTTGAATATTCCCCCTGGATATTATCCGGGGAGACAGGGTTCATGGCAGAGCAACAAAATCCAGTTAAGTGAAGAAAGAAATGTTTCTAAAACTTGAGATCCCTTTTCATTTGGGTGATACAGTACTGGCTTTTAGTCCAGAGGTGCTAGCTTGCTAGCTATTCCTGTGTAACTTCAAAAAACACCTACTTTTTCCTCAGATTGTGACATATTTCAATGATAATTGTTTTACCCTGTGCCTAATAGGGAGTAATTAGAATTGGTGTGTCATTTGCACCAGCTTTACAAAATCCCATCAGAGAGTTTGCAGTTATTTTTGTCACACTCAGACTCACTATGCTGGTACAAATTAGATTTTTCATCTGATACAGCTACATATTAGAATTGCCCTTGCAGTGATGTAGTGGCAAATGTGTTTTATCTCATTTCCTGGAGACAACATGAATGTGATGTTAAAATAAAATGTCATTTGCTCTAAAATGAACTTTATTTCTTCTCATTCAGAAGCACTAAATTGCTTATTGTCATGATATTTTGATGCTAGGAAAAGAGAAAAAGCAACTTTTCTTTTTTAACAAAGTATGAATTAGGATTTTATAACTGCAACAAAATGCAAAACCAGAAAATATGTAAATTGACTTCAGCAGGCTTTGAATCTTCAGATTTCATCAAGAGAGCTCACCATGTGCATAGATGTATTGACAGTGTCAAGTACTAGCACTCACTATACAAGATTGGTGAAAGCTTCTTCTCATAAGATCATTTGTCTTTGAGACTTGACCTTTTGGGGTTTGTGAGATTGCTTGAACAGCAGGATGCTATATTCCAGCAAATGAGAACATGTTCCTTTGGATGAGGGTGGATCAACTCGTGGCTGTTGATCACTGAGGAGCTGTCTGGGTGCAGTACAGTAACAACTGTAAAGCAGGTCATACTTTCTTTACTTGTTTTGTAAAGACATCAGAAATATTTGTATTTTGAAGAGAACTAAAGCCAAGAAGCAGATGCTAACATACCCATAGGTTTGCAGCCCAGTTTCTTTAGTCTTCTTAAGTCTTCTGAAATGAAAGTGTTTCTGTTTGCTCCAAGTGTGACATGCAGCCTTGCATACCTTTTAGTAAGGGTGTTAGATTCAATCTCTCATACTCAGTGTCTTCCACAATATAAAATTATGAATTATTTTAGTTTTATTTATTTTATACTTGCTGGAAATAAGTATACACCTTGTGGAAGGTGTCCCTTACCGTGACACACAGTTTGGAACAAAATTATCTTTAAGGTCCCTTCCAACCCAACCTATTCTATGAAATCTGACCTTGTTTCCTTGCACATTTGTAAGATATATACATAACTCATTTATGCTTTTGCTTCTTCAGCCTGGGTGAACCTGATACAAGCCTAATATATGTTATTTCAAATTCTTCAGAACAATAACTATCTGCCAGTCCTCTAGACCCTGTGTTATTTTTGTTTTCTGTAAGAAGTATCAGTAATATTTCTAGACTAGCTCTACCAGAAAGTGGTAATAAAAAAAACCCCAAACCAACTACCAAAAGACTTCTTTCTTCTGTGTGATGCTATTCCTATTGTAAATTTGGGTTATCAACATTTTATCATTTTCTTGTCAACCAAACCCTGACTTATGTAAGAGATTTATTTGGATAAGAACTGTGAGGTAGTTGGTTTGGTTTTTTGTCTATGGCAAGTAAGCCCCATTGGGCTTACTACAGCAGTGCTTCTGGAGCTGGCTGCAAGACATTTCAGCTGTCATTGCTCCTTACCATTCTGGTTTTTGGGTTTTGCTTTCAAAACGAGATACGAAACTTTAAGTTGGAATGTAGCAGACATTCATATGACTGTATATGCACTCTGATGTTGATTTACAATACCATTTGTTTTACAGGACTGGCAGGAAGCAACACCGTGGCGTTTAAATTCCCTGCCTGTGTACAACTCTGTCAAAACCACTTACAGATTTATTGTATGATTTTTTTTCCCCCTTTTCAAATGCAAGTACCTCTGGAATCTTCTTCTGTAATCAAGTAGGAAAAAAATTCCACAAGCTCATCAGGTGGCGCTTGACCTCTTGGACATTTTCTTAACTGTGATGTGTTATTTAGCAGTTACTGAGATGAAGTTCTCTTTCTTTAGGCATTCTTTGCTTTCCTAATATTTCAGCAATCATTTTTTCTCAGGATTTGGCTTCCACTATTTATTTATTTACCTCAAAAAATATCTGGTTCTCGTGGTGATCCTGAAGCTGTCAGAGAGCACCAACTAAAAGTTATTTTTGTGGTTAATATGGTTTTATTCTTCTGAAGGGCATCATTCTCCACATCTTAACACTTTTCAGTGTAAAAGCTCTGACTGTCTTTATCTTCCTCACTTTATATTTATTTGTATAGTATAGTCATGGTAATACTTAGCAAAATAATCCAGTGAAATAATGAATTGGTAGACTGGAGTGTGTGTTACCCTTTGTCTGCTTTTCTACAAAATGTTTGCTTGAAGGGGATCAGTAGGACTAATTGATCATTGGGATGAGTCATAAGTCTTTTCACACACGCAACCATCTCACAAAGTTCTCTCTCTTGCCGGAGCAAAAGCATTGTTACTGCAGTCATGATGTAACATGGTGGAGGGGTATCACTTTGGTCACCTTAGGTCAGCTGTCCTGGCTGTATCCTCTCCCAGCTTTTTTGTTGTGGGACAGAGGGGTAAACAGAGAAAATGTGAGTGCCCTGTGAGCACTGCTGAGTCTGGTCTACTTTCAAAGCTGCTTTAGCCTGAAATCCAAAGCACAGCACTTCATGGGTTACTGTGAAGATAATGATCTCCATCCCAAAAATCACTTATGATACGGGAGAAGAGGAAATTCTATGCAGAGCGCTACAATTCCTTCTTTACGTGTTATTTAATTTTTTATTTTTAATAATGAAAAAACATTTGGTCACCCTTGTGTGGGGTAACTGCTAGTAATATTCCTTTACAGAAGATCCCAGCAAATCTGTATTTCTTCAGAAACAAAGTAATTTTCTTGACAGTAAGGAGGAATAAATTGTAAACCAAATTCATTACTTTCACAAGAGGATGCTTGCAAAACTAGTTATCTTATTTCAAGTGTACTAGAAGCAATGTATTCTTTTCAAGAAAAAACACAAAATTCCCCAAAACTCTAAACAAAAACACATTCCAAGAACTATACAAAGAGCATTGAGGGAAAATATTTAACATAAAATGCAATTCATTCAGTGTAAAGTTAAATCATAGCTTTATGTTGTATTCCAATTTTAATTTTGTGCAAGGTCCACAGGTGCTGATATCAGGGTTGAAGGACATTACAAAAACATCCTGATTGCTAACCTAGGGGCAATTCATAACTTAAAAATTTAAGCTTTCATGAAAATCCATCTGATTCAGCTTCACTGGTCTTACACATAAGTTTTATCCATCTAGCAGTTTTATGGCTTCTCAATAAAACGTAGGTGTGTTTCAGAGCTAAATGTCAGAAATCTGAAGAACTGATTCCAAGGCAATGGAAAATTAAGAAAAATCTAAATCTAATATCTGAAAGCCCCTTCAAACCCCCAACATAAAATGTTATATTTCATAGATCAGCACTGTCATAAAAAAAATGCAAAATAATCTGTTTTCTAAAGTGGGAAAAATCCAAATGAATACAAAAGTTGATGCTGAATTTATTTTCATGTCAGGAAAAGGAAATACTAATGTGGAACAAACGGAACAAATTATCAGAGAACATTTATACTCAAACGGCAGATACTTTTAATTACTATTAATTCATCTTTTAAGTTTACAAATCCCAACGTACAGTTTCCCGTGCTTGAAGGAGCTGGATATTTTAAATTTGTAGTATTTTTCATCTTTTTAAAATTCTATCTGGAACCCTGTGAAAAACTCAGGGGAAAAAAAAAAAGATTTTTCTGTCTGCTTTATTGTCCTATTCTTTACAGAAGGCAGTCTTTAGAGAAGAAAAGTTACAACTGCTTTTTATTTACTCTGAGAACTGACAAAGCTATCATTTATGAAAGATCATTACAACATTTTATATGCAAGTTTGTTATCCCAATAAAAGCACAGCTATGTGCTTTAGTAGTAAATTGTAAAGTGGAATTTTCAAGTTAGATACATTCGTATGTATATGTATGTATCCACAACCTCAGTTCCTGAAATAATTAAGCTGAAATAATTAAGAAATATCTTTTGTTTGATTTCGTTCAACATGTGGGCAGGAAGATCTAATTTTTCACAATTTGCAAAGCTGTTTTTAAGAGGGATGAAGAATTGAAGTCTGAATGCAGTACAGACAACGCTTGAGTCTTTTTGGAAATATTTGAATTCCCTCACAAGACAAAAGATGTTTAAAAATTAAGAAGAGTTCTTTCTGTTTAGGTATTTATGTAAGAAGAGGAAATAATGTGGGTTTTGATGCTATATTGAGTATTACAGTTGAACTGTGCTGTAGGACTTGCTTTCAGTGAACACAGCAATCCTAGTGTAAGTATTGAATCCACCCACGTGATAAGAGCTGAATTAACAAAGTAATCTGCAAAGAATGCACAAATATCTGCTTAGTTTCATAAAAAATTAGGATGTGCATGTTTTATCTGCTGCACACAGCTCTGAAATGCATTCCTTTGTTTTCCCTTGTCCTGTTCTGAAGCATCAACCAGTTGATAGGTAGGACGTGCCTACATGGTTAAAAGTTACTGCTCAAAAAATTTACACTTACTATTTGCAGCCTGTGGACGTCCATACACTGAACAGAATCGCTAGAGCCATGGGGTAACAAGTCTCTAAATATATTTTGAGGGGGAAGGTGAAAACTTCGAAGTTGTACATACATCATGTCTCAGTAATTTTATGAGCAATAAAAGGTAGCAGTTTACTTCTATTTAATTTTCAGAGATTTGTATCGCAGTTGATGGAACAGCTGTGATATTCCATCAACCACCTAAATGCCCAGGCTCGATGGAAGGGTGACATTTATGTTGCCAGCAGGACTCTCCTGCCTTCAGCCACCATGGTAACATATGCTATACTTGCCGCCTTAGCTGCGCTTCTTGGTGCATATGAGATAAGCCTTGATGTATCAAAGGGATGGAGAAGGAGGAAAGACTGAAAAGTATCCATCACAAGAGGGTGTCCAGATATGAATGGACAGGGTGCTAGACCATCTCATCTAGGCTCCCTTTTCCATGAAATTTTTTATGAAAATTTTCCAGGTGATTCCTTGAGGTCTCCTCCAGATGGAGCTGTTCTGTGATCCTCAGTAGCATCTCAAGTGGAGCAGTGTAAAAGACAGCTGACAGCTGTCTTCCTTATTCCTAGTGACATTCCTTATTCTCCATGACTTTATTTAAAGGTGGAAATTATTACAGAGAAGCCTCTTGTACATCCTTGGTAGAAAACATCAATGTCCTCTGTTTAATTCTATTAAATTACACATAATCTCTTTTGTGGCATTGCAATATTTTTGGCTCAGTTGGTTTTGTCTCAGAACAGAGTGGTGGAGGTTGCTTTGAGAATTTCTGTGTTCACAGTGTTCAGATTTAGATGAATACATACTGTTGTGCCCGGCATGGTGCATTCTATCACCAATTGTAATGCACCTGCCGCACACATGCTATTCAATGAGAAGGACATCTAGTAAACAGATATCAGGTGGCAATAACAATTTGCAGTCTTTTATTTGAGAAGGCAGGTGGTCTTGGACTTACGTAAGGAGTTGGCACAAGTGCCCTATATTAAGGTTCAAAAATAGTTACAGTTAATGTTGTTTTAGTTCATAGCTAGCCATTTTGAAGTGGGCATGTAATTCGTTAGAGTGCTTGTGGTGGAGATTTGATGTGCCTTTAAATGTTTTTTTATAGACTGCAGTTGTTGGAAATGTGCCTGAATTAACAATTCCTTTATTTTTTTCTTCCCAAAGAACATGTATCTAAACTGGATTTGAGCAACCATGAAGGCAATAGAATATCACAGAATGATGAATTATACCATTTAAGTTAAAAATAGCTTGCAAGTTTGAATGGTCAGTAATTTTACATCATTGCTCTATGAAGTTGAAGGATTACAGACATTACCAACCAAAACTTTATATCCCTCCTTCAGGTAATAATATACTTATTTCAGAAAAAAAGTTTTCTTAAAATTCCTAAATGTGGAATTTTCTTCAAGCCTTTGAAGATGTCTTCTCAAAGAGTATGCTGAAAATTACACTAACTAAATGCTCTCACTTAGGCTCTCTCTAAATCTCCCAGAAGCAAAAAGTCTCTCAGTTTCACACCTACTGATACTCAAACTCCCTTTTCTTTAAATATTCCCTATAGAAATAATGCTAACAGACTGCCCTTTCTTTACTGGGATTTACCTTCCAGTTTAGGTTTTGATTTGTCATTTCACAGGTTTGCAGACCTTACATTAGTACACAGATTTCCCCTTCTCTCAAAAGCCAGGTGTTAGCTCCCCAAGGAGCATTTATTCCACCCATTTTTTAATGGCCTTTCATAGGATTTGAGTGTATTCTTTTTAGGGTAACCAGATAATTTTAATTTTGTTTCAGTGTCTGGATTGAAAACTCTACAACCACCATAGGCTGCCTTCAAAATTATGCATTATGTTATGTTTTTTGCCTGAAAAGGAATGCCATTTGTAGTTCTCAATTATGCTTCTAGCATGAAGAGGAAAATCATTAATATGAAAGGAAGAGTAAAGATACTGAAGAAATGTATGCTTAGTATTCTAAGTTTTGGTGTTTTGTTTGGACGTGATGGAAATAAAAAGGGCTTTTTGTAGAAGTAATGATTGGAACTGTGTCTCTTGCAAATTACACAAAGATTTATGGGTTTTACTTCAATGATGGTGATCTTCTATTTAAATATTATCTTTCTGCTGAAATTTGTGGAAGTCCTAAGTGGAAACTAAGTTATCATTAGGCATCATCAAACCAAAATTATACTGCAGAAAAATAAATAATCCACAATCATAGCAAAATATGGGGTATTTTATATATGCGTAGCAAACAACTGACAGTGTTGTTCTCCAGTACGCAGTGTCAAGAAATCCCCAGTGAGAGTCACCTCTAGCTACATGCAGCTCTTATTTTTGTCTCTTCTGTTTAAATGAGTTACTGCATGGCCGCCAAAGGAAGTGGTTAACCACCCCCACGGAAGACTTTGTATTTCAGTATAAGAATACTTTTATACAGGCTTGCTGTGTTTGCTTCAGTAGCTACTGATAATATTTTACTCGCTAATATTTCACCTTCTTTTCAACTGGGAAAAGAAAAAATCTTTGAAGTGACAAAAGTTTAGCAGTCTTACAAGTATCAAAAATCATGCATCAATTTGATAGAATTTCCATTCAGCAGAAAGTAATATAGGCAATTATTTGGTATTTTCCAAGTTACTGGTGTGATATTGCTACACAAAACCCACTAAAAATCCTCTGTGTTTCCCATTGCAGTATATTTCTAGAGGAAAGGTTCTGCATTGCTTCACTGTGGAAATGTGCATTGTATTGTGTCATGACCTTTCCTGATGTATAGTCTGCAAGGGCTTTCACTACTAAACTTTTTATTAATTTGAGAGAGCCATCTACTGTCAGATTGGAGCTGCTGTATGCCTAATAAATTGGAAAAATAATACTGTCATGTACCAGCAAGGGATACTTGTCTTTTTAGTTCAGAAGAGCTGTGGCTTGACAAAAGAACAGTGTAATTTTTTGGTTTCTCGCTATTGGTCTTTCAGTGCTGTGTACAGTTTGTTTGTTCAGGCTGATGGAAAATATTCACATATTTAGATCAAATTTGCTGAACAGCTTTGGTCACAGTGCACATTTCCTTTGTTCAAAATTCCTCCAAACCTCAGACCACAGAGTGATTCAATACTTGTCATAAGTTGAATGAGCAACTCTGAGACTAAAAGACTCTGAGATCAGTGGGTCTCACTTGAGTAGGTTAGAAGCTCTGCTTATATGATGAGATGGTTCTTTTTTTTGAAGCCCCACTCACAGTCCCACATTTACTGTGAGTAATGTCTTCAAGCTGGAATTGCCGCATAAGAAACACAATTACTTAAAGCAGTTAATAGCAGTTGGAGAAGGTTTTACAGTATCTTCCCACAGGCTGAGACTTATTTCAATGGTCTGATTCTGATTCTGCCAGTTTTATTTATTTGGAAGATGCCAGGGTGGGATCACAGAGACCAAGTGTTAGATAATGGAAAATTCTGCTGTGGGACAGAGTCTCCAGTGGTGCAAACATTGACTGTGGTCAGGTCTGACCTCAAGCCATCAAATAGCCCAGTCTTCCACAACTGGAATTGACGCTGGAACCCTTCCTCTTGCAGCTATTTGGAGTTCTGCTCTAACAGCAGAGCGTTTTTAGTTTCATAGCAAAGCCTGCTCATGCTGGCTAGACCTCAGAATTTACAATGCCACCATTACCTAGACTGTGAAGTGAATGGTCAAGGTAGCACACCAAATGTTTTTCAGGAACCTGCTGTGACCTGATGTTCAGAGACTCAGGCTATCTAACTTTTATGTTCAAGTCACATATTGAGCTTTTCCATCATTTTATGTACAAAATACATTCAGACAAACGATTAAAATTCCAATCTAGAATTTAAAAACTGTTTCTTCAGTGTCTTTATACATATTTAAGTAAATTTCTCTCTATTCACTGAACCTAATTTAAACCAATATTCTATTGGCTGCCTCCAGAAATTCAACCTGACCTGTAAATACCAGAGAACATCAGACAGGATGGTGACTCAATTTCTGTGATACTTATCCAATGCTGTCTCCATTATTTCCTATGAGTGCTAGAGGTGCAGGCATCAAGTTGAAGCAATCCTACAATTCTCTATCATTTTTTCTGAAAATAGCCTGTAAGAAACAATCTGCAGGTCCTCTGTTTAGCTACAAACTGTGGAGCAAGTAAGGAAGGATATGTTCAGAACAACACCCAAACCCTGACTTAGAAATCAGCATAATACATCTTTATTTTGCATCAAGGACATCTGTCTAGGAAAGGATATAAAACAATTATCATGAAGTTAATTCACACCTATGTTTACAGCACACTAATTTCTGCAGATAGGCAATCTGTGGGACACAAGTCATCAGCAAAAGGTGTGATCTTTTTCAATAACTTCATCAGATTTTCAGAAAGGGGAACAAATACCACATTGAGGAAATGTGCACATTTTTTATTAAGCCAGAAAGAGCTGTGAGATTTTTTTTAAAAAGGAATACCACGAAGGAACCTCAAAGGAACATAAACCTCAAATTATATACTGATGGTCTCAACTCATAAAAATAAAACCCACTACGTTTTAAGATGAGTTTGAAACATGAGAGTGAGGAAACTAAGAGGAAGTGAAGCTGTGAAAAATTACTTCAGCTAATAGGCATCATACGAGAAATTATTTTCCAAGACTGAACTATTTACATCCAATCATATTTCCTCATACTTATAACTGAAATCACTTTTCATGTCACAGGCATCGACTAGAAAGCTCCAAAACATGTGGTTCAGCATTGCTGCAATGCAGGCATAATTTACTGCAGAAGGAAGTGGCCCAAGTAATTTTTAGTATGTTCACATAGATGCAAGCTATAGGCCTGGCAGAACAATTGTGTCACTAAGAACATCCAATATAATATTATGGTCATTTAAGCCACAAAATAAAGCTAAGACCATGCCATACAAGATCACTTTTTGAACCACCTTCTTGTCTGGAGCACTTTGCTCAATGTTGATTACCAGAATATTAGAAATAAACAATAAAATGGGGGATTTACTTCCAGAAAAAAATCCAAGATGATAAGGCCATTATAAGGAAATGTTTATGAGGTAAGAGAAATGACTAAGCTAGAAAAGTTGGCAAACTGCTGAGAAATGTAGCTAAAGAATAATAGGGAAAAAGTAAGGTTGGAATCAGGTGAAATTGAGGACTTAGTCTTTTGCACAGATGACTATTTAAGGCTAATGGATGAAATGTAGAAATAAAGCCTGACTGGTAATACCTCTTTTAGCTGTCAATAAGGAAAGTGATGCAAAACCCAGTATTTAAAGTTCTGAAGACTAGCTAGAAAAGTATTTCTACCCTAATTCTCCAGTTAACAGACCTGTCCTGAGAGATGGTAGGTTTACTATTTATGGACTTACTGCACCAGTCTTACAGTTCCTAACAAATTATATGGTTTGTCCAACATATATTATCTATTATTCCCATTTATGTTTTCATCTCATGTGACTCTTTTCAGCTCAGTTAAAATATCTTCAGCCTTGAAGATTTGAGTCCATTTGTTCTGAAAACTTCTGCTTTGTGTTCTCAGTAAAAAAATCTGAGAGTTATTGGTGTGCCAGGAAACACTGCAATGTAAGTAAGTTGTGTGTACATTTTGAAAGTGTAAGGCATAGATAAGACATGCAAATGCAAACTAGGATTTTCCTAGGTGACCAGGAAAAGTATTATTTTCTCACCATCCTGATAAAAAAGTTCTGCAGTGATAGGGATAGGTTATGACTTCTTTAGATCTGCTTTCTAGCAAGGACTAAAAGATAGGAATAAAAGAAAAAAATGTCATGTAGGAAGAAAATGGAGATGAAGAGCTGACTGCTTCAACAGACTTCTACTTAGAAATAATGTAAAACAAATCCCTTTATTCCACTTTCTAACATCAGCCTTAACTGTGTGGCAGATGCTGACTTATGTGTTGGTTTTGCTTGGCCCAGCTTTTGCTAGTGGAGGGCGGGCCTGACCCCACCCTCAGACTCCTGTGTGAAGCTTCTCGAAACTATCACCATGTCCAGCAGAGCCAATCTCTGATGGCTCTGAAGATGATGGACATGCCACTGGTCAAGGCTGGGCCAATTAGAGATATTGGTTATGCCTCTGTGAGAACACATCTAAGAAGAAATCAAAACAAAGTAGTCACGCGCTTCTTTTTAGCCAGAGGTGGAAGAGGAGGAGGTGAGAACATGTGAGGGAAAACAACATTCATACACCAAGGTCAATGGAAATGGAGGGGGAGGAGGTGCTCCGGGTGCTGGAGCTGAGAATCCTCTGCCAGCCATGGTGATGACCATGGTGGAGCAGTTGTCCCCCTGCAGCCCATGGGGTCCACAGGGGATGCAGAGATGCACCTGCAGCCCATGGGGAGGTGCCCCACAACGGAGCAGGTGGATGCTTCAAGGAGGCTGTGGTCCAGTGGGAGTCCCAGTGGAGAGAGAGGCCTTGCTCCCAAGATGGAACAGCCTGGCCTCGGAGGTCTGTACCCCGTGGATGAGGGACCCCACACTGCAGCAGTTTTGGGAGGACTGTCTGCCTGTGGGGGGAGGCTCACCCATAGGTTCGGGCTGGCTGCTGCTCATGAGATTGGGACCCACGGCTACACAGAAGAAAACACTCCTCTCCCTGAGCAGAAGAAGATCTGGGTGATGAACTGACCTATCCCCACCATGCCTTNTGATGAACTGACCTATCCCCACCATGCCTTGTTCCCCTGTACTGCTGCTGGGAAGGAGGGAGGTGGAGTGAGCGGAGACATGGTGTCTTTGAAGGTTTTATTTTACTTTTCATCTACTCCTCTGACTCTGTTAGCAATAAATCACTTTGCAACTTTAAATTCAACCTGTTTTGCCCTGAGTGCGTCTTCTCCTGGTTCCTTATCTCAACTCATGAGCCCTGTGTGTATTCATTTTTTTTCTCTTCTCTGCCCGACTGTGGCATGGGAGAGTGAATGAGTAGATGTTGTGGGTGCCTGGCATTTGGCCAGGGTCAAACCACAATAACT
Organism: Dasyornis broadbenti; assembly: GCA_013397935.1. Classification (NCBI taxonomy): domain Eukaryota; kingdom Metazoa; phylum Chordata; class Aves; order Passeriformes; family Dasyornithidae; genus Dasyornis; species Dasyornis broadbenti. The sequence goes on from VZRN01001247.1 coordinate 104,281, forward strand.
TACTGTAAAATTACTCTGTAAGAGTAGGAGATCCCAGGAAATTTATCACTGTCTGTAGTTTTCATTTATTTTCTAAAAGTAGAGCAGCAGAACAAGCTGAGATCTGCCATATCTCACCCAATTGAATGTCAGCTCTTCTTCTAGTTCGCTCTGGCCTCCTAGTTACTTTTCATTTTTCAAAACTTTTTACGGTTTCTGATAGTTCTGATATAAGCAATGCTGCAAGAGTTCATTAGTGCTACAAATACCTTATTCTTCTATTCGGAAAGGTAGATGTATCATTCTTGAAGGATTTCATACCAGAAAATATATCAAAGACTCATTGATGCATCTGAGACTGCAAAGTCTGCTGAGGAAGAAGAGAAGCAGGGCCAAATGTTACAAGTAAAAGAGGCTTTAAGATCATTACATTTACCTCAGCATCAGGGCAGTATCACATGCTGTGTTGAAGAATGACTTCTCTCTGTGTATAGCCAGGCTGGTTCTGGCTCAGTTGTTTTTTAATTTAGCTCACTCTCAAAGTTGTTTTCTAGCTTCACTTTAGTTCTACAACCCATTTCTTTCTGAGATTGAAACACAATATCCCATCAGATTCCTCTTTAGCTTGAATGACTAATTCTCAATCTTGGACTGCATTGCAACCCTTTAAAGTATTTCTTTATTGTTGGCTGTACTGGTGGGTATCTAGAAAACAGCTGAGCAAGAGAAAAGTAACAGCCAGCACCAGCAGCTGCAGTAGTAGCAAAAACAAATCCTCTACAAATAGGTCTCTCACACTGCTTTATCCCTGTAATTTCCCCTAATAGCCTGATGTTTCATAAGCAGCAATTTAAGCATCTCATCAATAAATACTGATCCTACACCAGCTCTTTAGGTGCCTTTTGTGTTAGGTTAATAGGAACATTCATTCTTAATTTATTTCTTTTTGGTCAGACTTTAAAGTAGTAGAATGGGACCATTTATATGATTTATTAGTTAAATCCCAATAGCTTATGTTTCTCATATTTTACTTCTATACATAAAAATAGGATTTTCTGAAATATATTTTACAGAACTGAGCTACAAAGACATTTCTAAAATATTTCATAATTGGCAAAGATGAGAAGTAGCAGAAGAAACAAGGCCTCTACGATAGCGTACAATCTTGCTTTCACAGTCATGAAGCAGAATTTTTCCAAAATGCAAATCTCTTTATTTGAGCTGTATTAAAAATTAAGCACAAGGTTTATAATATTGCCTCCTCACTTCTTTTTGAAATATCTTCTAGGAACATCTGATACAAAAGCAATAAAAGGAATGGTTGTTGGCAAACCTAACATCTAATTATATTTTCAGAAGAAAGTAAGTTCATCTCCCATTTTACCCTGAAACTCAAATTGTCTCTGCACAAGACACTACAGTTTTTAAAATAAAATATCAAAGATAGATTTTGTCTCTGATTTTCCATTAGTAGTATTTTTGAAAGTGTGATAGATCATTCCACTAAAATTTCTTTGATTGAATTCCAATATAATGTTTTGATTTTAGTAGCTATTTTTTCACTGGTAGTTAATGAATCACTCTGGATAATTTTATGGATACATCTATTGGCTTCAAGATATTTAATTAATGATGAGGCAACGGATTCACCCTATTCTCCAAAGTTTGGACATGCAGTAAACAGTGAAAACTAATGCCCCTGAAGTGAGAAGCAACAGAAGATTAAGAACACACACAGTTGAATTGTTTTTAAATCAAAGCAATCAGCTGGATAGAAACTGTCCTACAGTTTGAATACCAGCATAAAAGTTCCCTATTTATTTGCTAAAAATAGTTAAGTTCCATGATGTGTATTGTGCCATAGAGAACTAATTTTTTGAAGAATGGTGATCAGTAAATTTACTTCAGGTCTGCCAAAATATTGCTCAGCTGGATGGATGGTGGTTCAATACAGCGTAAGATCTTGAAAAACATCTTTTGACAAAGCAAGATAAAATTGTCAAAGAATTAAAGCCTACTGTTGCTTTCTAACCAGCAGAGATCTTGAATTAAAAGCAGAAACTGAAATAATTATTTCAGTTAGAAACTTTTCTTATAAGTAAACTCTAAGCAGTATATTAGAAATAGGAAGGTTTCCATGTGAACAGGACCAGACCTGAAACAATACTTATTACTTAGTAAATCAGCAAAACAAGGCTTTTTAAATCTGGTATATTCATATACTCTGTTTGTCTTACCCCTCTGGTAAAAGGAAAAATATCTAGGCTCCAACGGAAGAGCAGAGAATATATGGAATTAGTTTTAAAATATAAAAAAATATTAAAAATCCCACAACGTGATATAAGTGTGTAGGATCTTCTTATGAGGCAACATCTTGGATGTGGACACGTCAAAGAAATGTAATTTAACACTGACTCAATCCTACTTATAATAATCATTGCAATAAACTACTGAAATTATTAGATTTTCCCCATGTCTTATCTTTTTTCTACGATTTTTTTTTCTGGTAATAGGAAAAAAATATAAGAAAATGAAAACAGATTCAAAATTTAAACAAGTGGATTTAAAAACTCCATAATGAAGAAAAAATTGCTTTTTTAAAAATCAAAGGCTGAAACAAACTTTCAGATACAGATGTCTACATATGTCTGAAAGTGGGAAGTTAAAGGAAGTTCAGGGAAGGGAAGTTCAGGGGAGGGGAGGAGAGGAGAAAGAAAAATTCTTCTTTCTTTCGCTCTCTCTTTGCATGTTGTGCCAAGGAGTGCAATGGCTGCAAGTTGCTTTTTGAAGCACAGGGAGCACTGTCAGCTAATTCTGCCTGGGAATGAGCTTTTGGGTGCACTTTAGCAATGCCCCATGGGGCGCACCTAAGCACGGTGCTGTGCAGCTTCTTTCTTCACCTTCTGAGTGCCGGAGAGCTTGTGTGCGGATAAAATGTTCTTACTGTGCGAGATAGAAGCAGACGACTCTTCACAGCCCAGCAGAGAGAATGAAAGCATATGCTGTTGCCAAAGGCAAAGAACGAAGCAGCAGAGCCCCAGGCTCGCTTGCTTGTGTGCGTGGCTGTGTCCAAACGGGACAGCACATCTCTCGGGAAAGGAAGGAAGGCAGGTGTGGAGCCGCAGTGTGTCATGCGCACTTTTAAGGCTGCAAAGAGAAGGGGGTACTTGAGGAATGCCTTCTGTTCGAATGTTTCGTTCCATGGGAGCTCTAACTGCTTGAGCTCTGCAAATCTGAAGCTGTAGCAAAGTACTTCTCTCTCTCTCTCTCTCTCTGCATGTTGTGCACAGAGTGCAAGGGCTACGAGTTGCTTGTTGAAGCAGAGAAAGCATTTCTGGGCTAACTCTGCTTGGGAAAGAGCTTTTTTTGTTGTCACAGTAAGGACTGATTTTGACAAGAAATTTTTAAAAGGTGTCATGGATGTATGGACCAAACTTACATAGAACACGAATACTCCTCAGTGTGGGTGCCTCAGTAGCCTATCAAAAAAGACAGGCTGCAACAAGCACAAAAACTGGTCAAAGAACAATTGGATCTGGGAAATATAGTTCCTTCTACTAGCCCATGGAACATTCCAATATTTGTGATTGCAAAAAAGACTGGCAAATGGAGACTCTTACAAGATCTGAGAGCTATCAATGCACTAATGGCCCCAATACATGCACAGAAACCCTGAATTCCTAATCCAACAATGATTTCTGAAACTTGGAATTGTTAATTATTGGCTTAAAACATTGTTTTTTCACAGTTGCATTACACCCTGATGATGCACCTCATTTTGCTTTTTCATTACCTTCCTTGAAGAGCAGTGGACACATGCAAAGGTACCATTGGGTTGTGTTTCCACAAGGGATAAAACCTAGTCCTACAATATACCAATTTGTGGTAGCAAGTGATTTGCAGCTGGTGCAGCAACAATTTTCAACAGTGTTATTGTATCATTATATGGATGATATACTGCTAGCAGCAGATGACTCTGTTGTATTGCGAAACTGTTTTGCCTTTTTGCATTTTTCTCTTGTTAAATATGGTCTTTGTAATGCAGCAGAAAAGATTCAAATTGTGCGACCTTGGAAATACCTAGGGTTTCTACTATTTGAACAGAAAATTGTTCCTCTGCCCATTGTGCTGTGGCCCTCTATTAAAACACTGAATAATTTGCAAAAATTATGAGGAACTATTAATTGTCTCAGACCTACCCTTGGTATCTCCACTGAGGAACTGTCACCTTTGTTTAATTTGCTTAAGGGAGACCCAGATTTAACCTCTGCCCATGAACTCAATCAAGAAGCCCATGAAGCATTGCAAATTGTAAGAGATAAAATTCAAACATCCTTTGTATCCAGACGACAAGGAGAGTTGTCACTGAGACTTTTTGTTTTTCTGACTGAATTCCAACCATATGCATTAATAGCACAGTGGTGTGATAATAAACAGCAGTTGTGAATGCTAAAATGGATATTTTTACCTCACATTTTCAAAAACAGTAACCACATTGCTTGACATGATTGTTAGACTTGTTTCCACAGGATGAAAAAGATGCCAACTCCTAAGTGAGGAAGATCCTTTTCACATTCACATTCCTTTGTCTGCAGTCTCTTTACAGGATACATTCTGAGAATCATTATCTTTACAGGCTGCCCTGACAGACTTCTTGGGAAACATTGTTAATTCTTTGCCTAAAAGTAAACTTTTGCAATGTTTAAAAGATCTCTCTTTACAGCTGCATTTTCTAACATTTTCACAACCCCTGCCTGGAACAAAGACAGTTTCAACCAATGGCTCTGGGAAAATCCAGAAAGCAGCTGTTGCCTGGAAAAATTCAGCAGGGGATTGGGAAAACTCTGTGATTTTTCAGCCAGGGTCAACACATCTAGTCAAATTAGAAGCCGCTGTAGAGGCCTTTCAGTTGTTCAAAAATGAGCACTTCAACTTAATATCAGATTCCTTGTATGTAGTTGGTATTTTAAGCCAATTGAACATTCCTTTCTAAAAGCGGTACACAACAAAAAATTGTTTATATTGTTATCTACTTTGTATGATTATGTTCGATGCAGATTTCATTGTTTTTATGTTATGCATCTTAGGTCTCATTCATCTTTGCCTGGGCCTCTGGTGGAAGGCAATGCAGTTGCGAATGCCTTAACTATGATGGCAACAGTTCCAATCAGGCAAAGTTGTCACATGAATTTTATCATCAGAATGTAAAAGTTTTAAGTAAACAATTTAGTCTTAATTTTTTTCCAGCTAGACAAATTGTTCATTCTTGCCCTGACTGTGCATGCTTAACACCTTTACCTGCTACAGTAGGTACAAATCCAAGAGGATTAGGTGTCAATGAAATTTGGCAGACGGCAATGTGTGATGTTACACACATTTCCTCTTTCGGCACCTTAAAATATATCCATATATCAGTTGACACATATTCCAAATTTTTTGTTGCCTCTGTTCATAAAGGGGGAAGGACAAGAGATGTCATTAAGTACATGCTGCGAGCTATTGCTACTTTAGGAGTTCCTAAAGTAGTGAAAACTGTTAACCATTCAGCATATGTCTCACAATCAATGAAAACCCTTTTTCAGTCTTGTGGTATACATCACTTAATTGGCATACCTCATTCCTCAACAGGTCAAGCTATTATGGAACACACATATGCCCTTTTAAAGAATATGCTTCTTAAACAAAAAAGAGGGACTCCCCTTGGAATAAAACCCAAGGAAAAATTGGACAAAGCAATATTTGTTTTAATTTCTTAAATATTTCCAGTTTTGATAACAAAACAGCAAGTGAAAGAAGGTTTTCCCACGATACTTTAAAATTTTGTCAACCATTTGCTTATTATAGATTTGCAGAGTGGACAATAGCTAGGCCTTGTGCCTTTGCTAACATGGGGGCATGATTATGATTGTGTTTCTCCATGCATAGGAGCTCATTGGCTACCTGTGGAAAACATCAAACCCACTGCAGAGGGAATGAAGACTTGAAGGCATCACAATTTTTGTTTGGTAATCAGTTACAACGGGTTTAGGCACTACGTACGTAGCCTTTTCTGTTATCCTCAGCAGTTTCTTGAGGATGGTGAATGAGGCACGGGTCCCACAACCAAAGACCAATTTTTGGCTCATATTAGCTAAAGCAATTAACCAATCTACCATTTGTATCTCCATGACCAGTGCTAGTGATCCATTTCAGACATGTCTGGTTGACATTCCTTTAACGAAGGATGAATGGAAGAAGTTATACAATCAAACAGTTATGCGTGATTGTACAACTCCAGGTACGCACAGATCATCGTGGTGTTCGGGATCACGGCAATCTAATGCTGACCAATCTGTGGGACGGTACTTGGGCAGCATTAATGGAGGCGTGAGAAAAGTAAGTGACTTTCCTACTTTCTCACTGAAGCCTCAAGAGCTGGATGTGCTTGGCTCTATAAAAGTTCCTGTATGTTTTTATCTCAATTACACTAACAGTCAAAACACTGTCAACATAGGAGTCGATATAAGTGTCACTGGCATTTACCATAATGCCTCCGCCAGGTGTAATCTTACTAGTCCCTCACAAGTCACCACAAAAATCAATGTAGTAAGTCTGCCTGATAACATGTTTTTAGTATGCGGCAACAGAGCACGGAAAGGCATTCCAGGTAAAGGCATTCCAGGCAGTGGGAGATCCATGCACTTTTGGTCATTTTACCATGTTTCATCCCAGTCTCAAAACACTAACAAATTGGACACTACGACGTAAGTGAAACAAATGTAATGCTGAGTAATTTGCCCCTGACTGTGACTCTGAGGCCAAATTCTGGAATCCTACAAAAAGATTTTTTAATTCTTTAGTTGCTTCTGTTGGTACTGAACACGCTTTGAACACAATTAATAAACTAGGCTGTTGGCTTGCAAAGGAAAGTAACGCTACAAGTGATGCTTTAACAGGATTGCTAACACGTGTCGACTCTGTACGTCATGCCACACTGCAAACCAGAGCAGTGATAAACTTTTTATTGTTAGCCCAGGGACACAGAAGTGAAGACTTTGATGGAATGTGCTGTATGAACCTGAGTGACCATTCTGAATCCATTCACAGAAGCATCCAGGATTGGAAGGATCTGTCTGGAGAACTGCAGCAAAACCAGGGATGGGATCCGTTCAGCTTGTTTTCTTGGCTGGGAAGTTTCAATTTTGGACCTTGGGTTAAACATGTAGTTGCCATAGCAATAATGGGACTTGTAGCACTTTTGATGATTATGCTGAGTTTGCCATTTATCTTTTCTTATATTCAACGTCTTATCAATCAAAATGTAAAGCAAATAATGCATACTCACACTGTAATGGCTTTGCAATGCTTCAAAAGTAAAAAAGTGGGAGACATGGGGCAAGGAAACAAAGGAGGCTTAGTAAAAGAAGAACAAACACTGCTTGATTAAATAAAAGGTTATTCGGCAAAGCCAGGAAGAAGATGTAACGAAGTTTGTAAATTTAACAGATTGATCCGCCTTAGTCCTCAATAAGTTACAACAAACACTTTTTCTAAAAGAAATGGTCTGATGATTGAATAATTTATTCTATTAGCTGTCTAGTGGAATGCTATTTTAATCCGATAGTAAAAATATTATAAAAACTGTATGCTCTTCTAATAAACATTTCTGGCCTTATCAATGTCTGGGGACCATGCCTTGTTCACCGATATGCTGCACTGCTATGCTTGTAGAGACAAGTGCTTTGAGATGGTCTTTCCACATTTATTCTGGACGTACACATGTCCAGAAGCCTGGGGATGGCTTTGGAAGGATTCATTGGCGAATCTAGAAACACATCAGCATCTTTCTTCAGGATCCAGTTACAAAATTCTGAAGAGCTGGCAGAGGAAAAATCTGTGCTGTGTCTCCAGTTGGTGCTTAGGCTGAAGCTTTCATGTGGACTGAGTCATGACAGCAAATGCACTTTTGGAAATGAAATGTTCCCAACAAAGCTGTTATTACAAGTTGCATTTAACATACTGTGACTGTTGGAATTTCTGTCCAATTTGATTCCCACTTTTACACTTCTATTTGTACTCCTGCTATACCACGTAATACTTTTAACACTAAAGTCAAATACACCAAGTGAAACCTCACACAACAGTTCTTTTCTCTCCTCAGGACTTAAAGCTTAGGTAGCTTAAAGATTGGCAATAATGGCTGGCCTGGAAAAAGGACTACTGTGTGTATACAATGGTCATGTAAGCTAATAAGGAATATCAGGGTTTGTGTGGTACTGAAGCTTGCCACAAACCCCCAGATGAAAAGCAGAGAGAGATCACCAAGATCCTGAGTGTTCCGGCCTCTTTCAGCTGCCTTTTCCTTATGGCAGCTCTTTTAATTCTC
>VZRN01001248.1:0-62088 GCA_013397935.1 Dasyornis broadbenti
CATCATCTTCAGAACCATCAGAGGTTGGCTCTGCCAGACATGGTGCAACCTTCGATAAGCTTCACACAGCAGCCATCTTTGTGGCCCCCCCACTCTCAAAAACTGGGCCAAGAAAAACCAACTCAGTTGGCTATGTTGTTAATCAGAAAACGGACTGCAGGGCATCTCTTGAAATGTCCATTACTGAGTTGTAAGGAGAATTAATCTAGTTTTACCACCTTGTGAGCTCTGACCTGACAAACACATCTTCATTGCAACTCAAGAAGAACAGACTCTGCTCTTAATACAAAAAAAAAAAGAGAACAATACAAATATCTTGGAGTATCCCATCACTCTCCAAGCTGAGCACCTTCACCTTTCAATTCACTCTCAAACCATTGTGTGAATTTTCCCAGCAAACCCTAGTTTTGTAGCACCTAATGAAGACCAGACTGTAAAACCTGTTTTAGGAGCTCAGTTGATGCCATGGCCTCCACAGAGGACAATGTGAAGCTTAGACAGGCTTGATCTTCTAGTGCCTCGTTTAAATGAATGGCCATCACGCTATTAAGTCTTGCAGACCTCAGCACCTACTGCTTGATGGATAAGAATTTTTGAGGACAGCAAGCACACAGAGAGCAAAGTGACGAGGGAAGCTTTAGAAGCCATCCTCGGAAAGTCTAGTTTTTTGGAAGGTGAAAGTGGGAGATATCAACAAATTGGCAGAGAGCTGAGTGGAACTCCCTGATAATGTTCCCAGAACCTTCCAAATAAATGCTCAGCCCTCAGCACCTCCTGTGAGCGCATGAACATTTTCAACTTGATGTTCTGCTCTATTAAATGTGTTGGTGACATTTTATTTCCTGTTTGGCCTAATTAGTTTTATACAACATACACAGCATTTTCACTGCAATAAATCAGTTTAGAGACTTAACTGGATATGTGTTGATAGGGATAGATATGTACAAGGCAGGTTTTGAAAAAAGCCCCAACATCTTTCTTGAGATCTTTGAATAACTGAAGAGGTTTTGGAAAAATTGAAAGAGAAACCAGTCCTTACATTTTGGAGGTGTTAGTGAAAAACACTACGCTCTTGTCTGTATTTTAACGTGTGTCTATGCTCACAGAAAAGACATTGGGATTCTACCAGAACTGTCATTGTCATTTCACTTCGGATATTTTTAATCAAAATATTTACACATTTGAAAGGGTGTTTACATTTTTATGCCCTTGCTGTGCTATTAATATAGGACTATCAATTATGTGGGCTTATAGTTGCAGTGGGTAGATGAGGGCCTTCAGGCAAGTGAAGAGCTGAGCTAAAGTTCTAACTTGTACTTTTCTCATTTGTTTTTTCTTCTACTGTTCTGTCACTGTTATTATTACTATCATTATTATTGTTGTTATTATTACCATTGTCATGACCATCCTCATTCATAATAATCACACCTCTTACCGTATAAGCTGAAACTAGAATAAAAGAGGCTTGATAGCACGCCTACTCAGCAATCTGGGAGTGAAAGGATAAAATAATTTGCTTTCTGTTTCCTGCTGCCTTTGCAGATACTCTACAACTGAGTCCCCTGTCTTCTCTGCATAAGTTGAATCCTTTTATTCTGTGTGCTGTTGATACCATCATGAAGCTGGGGAAAAGGAGATATTGCAGAAAGCAGAGGCTTCCCTGTATTTGATTCTAATGTCCCATCTCCCTTGACTCTACATGCTGCCTTCACAGTTCTCTCCATTTATTTGACTCTGGAATGCAAAGTCTTTTTGAGGTGATTTCTGTCACAGGAACTCTGACAAACTCCAACAAGATGAATAGAAAGAGAAAACAGCTTAAGAGAATATTTCAAATGTGTGATGGTGTAAATTTCTGTGATTTTCTTTTAATAGTTAATATTTGGGACTCGCATTCCTTGAACATTTCTCCTTGTTTTTTTTCTGTGCTCCTGTGTCATTGAAAGCACGTCAGACATGGCAGATGGGCTGCTGTCAGTGCTTCTCTAGCATAATGTGAGAAGTCAGTGAAAGAAAACTAGATGCATTCTGGCCCACAGAATAAATGGTCATTGCAAGCACTGCAAAGTCAGAGACTGTAAGAATCTATTGCTGTATTAGCATTATCTATTTGCTTACAAGATCCAAATAACATTAAACTACTTTTTCTGTACAGTGATTTAAAGACAGATAAGTTATCTTCATCATTAGCCTGCACTAAATTCAGCGTATCATTAGCCTGGCAGCTATGAAAGGATATAAGAACATAGCCCTACAAAGTAAAAAGTAATAATATCTGCAAACTTGTTTGCATCACTTTTTTTCATCTTCATTCTACCTTGGACCCCAGGTCAGTGGTTGCTTTAGTTTATCCAGCAATATGAATGTCAAGTTGCAACAGAGCCAGGGAGAATTATTTGCCTTTTCTGTGCATAGAAGTGAGCTTTTTTCCCGTGTGAAACTTTGATTATAAAATAAATATCCACCTATATCTGTGGATCAGGCTGTTTTCCTAGCTTCCAAATGCCTATACTAGTTTTACCTGGGTTATTGTAGAGTTCTCTGTGACTAGTACAAACCATCAAAGAAAAGAAAATGATCCTTCCTGTTCCTTAAGTATAAATTTCAATTAGACTGTACTGTGTATAGTCATTGGGTTGTACAAACTGGAGAAAGTGCAATATTTAAAAATAATGGTCTGTAACAGCATTCCCTCATGGACTTTCTCCTACAAATTCAATTTTCCTGGAGAAAGAAATGAAAAAATCTTTTTTTTATGTTCCCCACTTTGTCTATGACTTTCCAATATCCTTACGGTGTTCAAAGAGCATCATTTAATTAACAATGCCTGGTCAAAGCACAATCTTACAGCAATGAAAACATGCAGGATATTGCTGTGCCCGGTGTGCAGCAGAACATCTGTAGCCAATGAGCAGTATGTCTCAGCAGGGTTTGTGCTCTGGAGAGGTCTAGCATACTGCTAAAAATAGTTTAGTTAAAATATTTCTGCAAATAAATAATGAGGAGTAAATAACAGAGAAAGCTTGGGCAATTCAGGCTTCATAACAATCTACATAAAGTTTTGACTTTTGCTCAGTAGCTTTATCTTTCTAATTTTATTTTTCTATTTTTATTTTGGTCTAAATGTAGACATTGTCCCTTCACCTTGTCCTTACTTTTTGTTGATTTTTCTCAGTATCTAGTAAAATCTTATGCTGTGGCCATCACAGTGGTATCTAAGAAATGTTTTCTCACACAAAGGTGCTTGAAGATGTCACAGGAAAACCCAGACACTAAACTAAAGTCTGCCTGAAAGAAGTGCAAAACATTTGTTAATTTTCTCATGCAAAGTTGCTTCAAAACTTAAATTTGATCAGTTTGGAGCAGTGTCTCAAGTTACATTGTTCAGAAACACTGTGAGGATGGAGTTAATCTTAGATGGAAAACTGCAACTGCAACATCCCTTTGCAGTTCTTAATGAATACTAACTCTCTTCTTTCCATCTTGCTTTCCTCTAGCAAAAGAGGAAAATCACATTGTAATTCTCCTATCGGAACTATAAAATACAATTACTCCTGGCTGCAAAGACATTCCTAAAGGAATATAAAGCATTCCTTCAAACGCTGATGCTATAATGAAAATGAGGACCAAGAGGTAGAAGAAGCATAAACTTATGTAGGTGGTGCTTTTCAGCTTTAAATGGCAGTAAGGAACAATATAGCAAGTTATTACCAACACTCAGAATATTTCAAATCGTCAGAGTGTGTCAGCAAATAAAGGCATATGTTTTCATTTGAAAATGTTCTCTTTTTGCAGAGCCTCTCTGTATGTAATCATAAATTTTCATTGGTGGTGTAACTTGGAGGAGACAGCACTTGTGCAATAACACTGTGTATGGAATGGTTTGAAAACTTAAGCATCAAACACACAAGTTAAATTCTTCATTTTCAGTGCCAAGACAATGCACATCCTTAGACTTCTTAATATACTCTGAGCCTGAAATGGAAAAGACAGCAGCTGCTTTTGATGATATCCATTGCAACTCTGACAGATGGCGATGAACAATGTGAAATCAGTGTTTTCCAAAAACATATTATAATTGAGGATCGTTACTGCCTGATTTGCCACCAGCACTCCAGTAAAAACATGTAGATTTATGCTGTAATAATGCAGTTGGTCTTTGTGAGATGTACTTCATTGAATTTCTTCTTTCTTTGATGTGTTGGAGTGGCTAACATCTCCAGCACAGACTGCAGATAAGTGATACTGATATTGTTCTTGCAGATATGTGCAGGACATGGAAACAGAGAACAAATTTATTTTTAAAAAGCAGCTGTGTCAGCAGAATTTTGCTGCCTCACCAAGGGATTTAAGAAATTTTACTTGCTTAATTGTTTCTTTCACCTTGGCTGTTTCATTTGCCCTACCTGGTACCACCTTGTCTTTTTCACTTAGACTAAGTAAAAATGAATCCTTCAAGGACTTTTCTAACACTCCCAGTGGTACAGAGCAGAATAATTTTTCCAACATTTCTGAAATGTGATCTGAGGTGTCAAAACCAATCACTTGCCCAGAACACAGCACTACGCGTCCTTACTAAGCATTTTGTCTGTGCTCTATATGTTAAATACAGGTTGCCTTTTGATGTTTCTATGACAGCAATTCTATATATGAGATAATAATTGTATCACCCAAAGTATAAATAAAAAATAAATAAATAAATAAATAAAGGGTTCTTACTTAATCTTCTCTGGAAAGAGCACCAGATGGGTCTCCTGGAAATGGAATTAAGCACTTGGAATATGTTGTGCAGGATGATATTTTCTGTTCTTGGCATGGATATTACAATAAAGAGCAGGGTGCTTTGAACAGAGAAGAATGTTTTTGGTTTTTTTTTTTTTCCTCCACATTCTTTTCCATTAAGGTTTGAATTTTGTTAGATACTGATTATAACAGTGCTGGAATACAAAAGTTGGGTGAATTTGGTGCAGGAAGTAGGAGGTAACATTATGTAGAAGAGATTAATATTATTGTGGGCAGTTATTTCTGTTGTGATTGCCTTATTAATAGATGTTGAAAAGCAAGAAGTGTTTAAAGAAATTGTTCAAGGCCTTGGAATCTTACACTGTATGTTAGACCTTAAATCTGCACAATCCATTTAATTTAACAAAGAGACAGTTAAGAAGGGATTTGATAGTTATCTGTGCAGGGAGGTTGCAGAGAGGTTTTGGATGGTAAGGAGCTCTTTCATTTAGCAGACACTGTAAAATACAATTCTCTGGTTATGAGTGGACACTGAATAAATTCAGCTGGAAATTACAGTTCAGGTTTTTAGGCAGGTTGTTGCTGCAACAGCTCCATGGGAACTATGATGAACTCACTTGGTCTCAATAAGTCTCAGCTTGAGATGTGTCTTTGAAGTATAAATGATTCACCTAATCAAATCTGAATGAGAAATTACTTGAATTAAAATCTATGGTCCGTATTGTGTGGGACGTGAAACTGGGAACATTATCTGTACCTCCTGGATCTAAAATCTATGAACCTAGAACTAGAATACTTAAAGGCTGATTTTAACATAAATCACAGGTCTTTAACACAGTTGTGGCAGAATAAAGGGTTCTTTAAGTGAGAGTAAATGTAATTTATGCACACTTAAAAGGCACTTTACACTGCCTAAGTAGTGTGAAGACGACTTATTATAGTGACAATAAATCCATACTTGTTTGGGAATAGAAGGGACTCTCATGATCGTCTGGTGTGAGTTATGGCAGAGCACAAGCTATAGAACTTCATGCAGTGTTTCCCACATCAAGCCAAATGATGTGTGCTTGATTTTTTGGAAGGGAATTCTGTTTTTTGTCTTCATAGCAGCTTCTTGATTCCCTTCGCTCAAAATCTAACACACCTTTAAATTTTTCCTTCAAAGAGACTGTTGTTAAGTGAAGAATGGAAAATTTTTCACTGCCTTTGACATCCATGGACAGACTGGTGAATTTGAGGAAAATGGAATTATAAGTAGATGACTGGTTTTTAAGAGAGGGACTGAGAAATGAACTTTCTTCACTGCATTAATGTACTGGGTTTACATGGCCAAGCTGTGGTAGCGAAGGGGCTACAGTGGTGGTTTCTATGAGAAGCTGCCAAAAGCTGCCCCCATGTCCATCAGAGCTGATCCCTGGTGCCTCCAAAGATGGATGTGTCACTGGCCAAGGCTGGGCCAATTAGAAATGGTGGTAATGCCTCTGTGACAACATATTTAAGAAGAAGAAAAAAAGTTATTGTGCAGTTGTCATTGTGGCCAGAGAAGAATGAAGTGAGAACATGTGAGAGGAACAGCTCTGCAGACTCCAAGGTCACTGGAGAAGGAGGGGCACAAGGTGCCCCAGGCACTGGAGCTGAGATTTCTCTGCAGCCCATGGTGCAGCCCATGCTGAGGCAGCTGAGCCCCTGCAGCCCATGGAGGCCTACGGGGATCCAGAGATCCACCCCCAGCCTTTGGAGGGGGAACCCATGCCGGAGCAGTCAGATTCCTGAGAGGAAGCTATGAGCCCGTGGGATGACCATGGAGAGAGAAGCTGCCACTGGAGCAGCCTGTCCTTGAAGGGCTGCAGCCCGTGGAAGAGTGACCCACAGTGTAGCAGTTTGGGGAGGACTGCTGCCTGGGGGATGGACTCACACTGGAGGGGTTTGTGGAGCACTGTCTCCCGTGGGAGGGAACCCAGTGGAGCAGCGGAAGGATTTCTCTCCCTGAGCAGTGAGAGAAACAACCTGTGATGAACTGACCATAACCCCTTTCCCTGTCTCCCTGTGCTTCTGGGGGAGAAGATAGAGCTAGAAAGGAGGAAGGAGGGGGGGAAGTTTTTTTAAACGTTTTAATTCTCATTATCCTGCTCTGATTTTGTTAGCTCTAGACTTAAATAATATCTCTAAGTTGAGCCTGTTTTGTCTATGAGAGTATTTGTTGAGTGATCTCTCCAGGTTCTTATCATCCTAAACCATGAACCCTTTGTTATATTTTCTCTCCCCTGTCCAGCTGTGGAGGAGAGTGAGAGAGCGGCTTTGATGAGTGCCTGACATTCAGCTAGCCTCAACTCGCTACAATTAGTTTTCCTCTGAATAAGTCAAAAGTATTAGTTTAAGTTATCTTTCTGAAATTTGTAAAGATGACTAGTTGTACGTTTTTATTCTGATTAAAAAGCTTGCTGTTGTTTGACTGAGCTACAAAGATGTAAATCATAGTCAGAGCTAACAGTGTAAGTGGTTTTGAATAGCTATTAAGTGACTCTGCACTGCCTCACTCTGGGGCACACTACAGTTGCACACTATATCATCAACTTTAGGATTATGTGCTCTCCCAGTACAGCCTAGGGAATCAGTTCATCTCCTGAATGTAGCTGCCATATTGTGGGAGCTAGATCAGACTATAAGGTAAAAATCTAATGCTTTTAGATGGGCCCACCAAGGTTTCTCAAAACGAGTTTGCCAGACTCATCTGGCACATGCCCACAAATATGAACACATATGTGGTGATAGGTATCTCTGTTCAAACATTCCTTTCAAGTAATATTTTTATTTAATTTATTGTATTTCATTAACTTTCATTACATCTCTTGTACTGCTAATGTGTCTCGTCCATTTGCCCATAAGTCATACTTTTTTCAGAAGGAACAGTTTTTGCATTGTGTCTAAAAATGAATATTTGCAAAAAGACTTGTGAGTAGTAATGCAGGAAACCATATTATGCCAAAAAGTTATAGTTTGAAGTGAAGTAATAATACCTACACCAGCAGTAATGTCTATCAAGAAGTTTTGAAATGCTGTGAAAAGCTCAGAACTTGTTTAGGGAAACAATTTTAGTTATAGATTTCATTACCTTTCCTATCACCACTGAAAAAGGCTAAAGGAATTTAATGGGGAAGGCATTTGTGAGAGCTGCACCTTTGCCAGCTGTTTTACTATGACAGTGACATAGATATATATGTGTTTATGGGGAACAAGTGTTTATGTGTGTTTATGGGGTTTGTAAGACCTTCACTGAATATCATCTTAGTGATCATGGCAACCACTGGAAGCTGAGGGGAAAACAATTTCCAGGTGCAAATAAAAAGCTCACAGAAGAACACAGTGGAATGAGATCTCATCTGATCTAGACCTTTGAATTTTTAATGCATTAATAAATATGAAATGTGAGATTATTAGGATCTTTTGTTTTCATTTGCTGCCTAGACTAGCTCACCTAGCTCCTTTTTCTACCTATTTGTGTAGTCAATATATTGTAATCAATGGTACGTCTTGAAACTAGTTTTTCATACTAGCTGTTAAAACTCTAGGTAGATATAAAGACAAAAATTAGCATGAAGAATATGTTGCACATATTTGAAAATCTCCAATGATAGGGATTATTAATGAACTTTTGAAGTGTTGCCAAACGATATTATGTCAGTGATGTTTATGGATTTAATGCACATACAGGATGCTTAGCTTGGAAAAATTCAATAGATCTTGATGAAAGATCCTGAATCCCTAATTAGTGGAGTACTTTACAGAGGCTTTTTGGCTGAAGGTCTGTATAGAACAGAAAACTGCAATAAACTTCTCAGCAAACCATCATGAACTTTAGTGTACTTTTCAGGCAAAAGCAGTGAACGAAATGTCCTGACAGGGACTGGGACACCTCTTGCAATTCTGGCTTCTTCCCAGCTTTCTTCTGGCTTCTTGCTGGCTTCTTCCCAGTTTTCTCAAACTGTGTTTGGTCTCTGCTGAACAGTGTGCTGGAAGAAAAGCTTGGAGCTTTTCACACATTTCTTCCTTTCCTGTCAGCCCCAGGTTTGTTCTGTGTTATCTACAGCTTTTAAATCCTGTCATGGGATGCTTGCTCACATTTTGACTTGATTGGTGTGGCTTGCTGGATATTATTTCATGCCAGATAAGCAACGAGGAAAAAGTGCAATCCTTAGAGAAATGAAATCTTTGGAAGGGAGATAACACAAAGAAACATTCTGGTTAGGGATAAGAAAGACAATGGTTGAGTAGTAAAAATAAATGCCTACATTGTTTTAGCTAGGAAAGCTTCTTCAAAGCTGCAAGAAAAATTGTATTTTAATGTTATGACTAAAATCAAGTGTCAGTTGGCAGAGTGTGATGGCCATGCTTAAATTCAGTGCTATACACTGGGGAAGTTCAGCAGTAGCTTGCTTTCTGCATGTTCTTATGTGTAACAGACCTAGTTACACATGGTGTCTGTCATAGTGGTTTATACTTTGTACACTGTATTCATGTTTATTATTGCTACAACTTCTTAAATGTGATAATTCTTTCATATAGATACAGTCCAGAAAATTGAATTCATGTTTCAAAGCTTTATAATTCAAGTTATGTTGAAACTGAATAAAAAATATTTCATTAAATACTTCCCAAATAATTAATAACAAGAGAAGGCTCAAGACATCCTTTCTTATTCATTCACCGTTAAAAATCCTTTTAGACTTTTATTGAAAACTTCTCGCTGCTATCGTCTAGCTTTTTGAGAACTCTTCATACAACCTGTATCAGTCTTCTACATTAAAAGAGAACCCTTTTTCAGGCAGCTGAAACGGAGATAAAAAAGTGGTCAGATAAAACATGGTAGATTGGGAAAAAAGCATAGAGAAAGAAGACTGCCTGATGTTTACCCAGAAAACATGTAGTCAGAAAAATGTAATGTCAATCACATTAAGTAATTCTAATGGATAAGGAATAGCCATGCTTACCACTTCTGATCATTTAAATAGGAGAAATATAGACCTCTATTCATCTCCTAAAATGCTGTATCAGACTGCTTGACTGAACATTTCAAAGTGTGACAGAGTAAGACTAACACCAAAATATTGTATTCTCATACTGATTTAGAAATAATGGGATTTAAAAAATCAGTAAAGGCATGCTTAAATTACAGAGATCGTCAAATTAACTATGGCATGTATTTTTGGTCAATGTTTCAGTTCAAAATATGACAATAGGTCATCAACTTAATCAACATTATGATACTTCACTTTAAAAAAGAAGTAATTAATTACAAGATTTCTATTTTAATTATATTTTTAACTTTTAATTTTAATTAGAATTTTAATTTTTCATTTTAACCTCTTTGCAGTTAGAAGATCATGAGCTCATGTTGATGAGATTTAATGAATATTAAGCAAAACACATTTCAGTTCTATCAGTTCCTTGGAGGTCCTTGAAGTAGTAATTAAATATTTCATTCAACAAAACTAGGCATGAAATGAGATGCAGCTTGCCTCATATGATTTTGTAGATCACTATTTGTATGTTCTGCTTCTTCCTTACTTGAAAATTAGCCACATGATGCGGAAACCTTTTCCTAAATCTTGGTGTAATATTGACTACACATCACTGTTCAGCGCATAGGTTTGTAGTAGAGGGAGCCACAAGTATTACAGCACTTACAGAAGTGAAAAATGTCCCACAGTCTTGCAGTTTCTAATTTCTTTTTGATTACAGATCCTTATACCATCCTTGAGGAAATAGGAATATGTGATGGACATAACACATATGGTTAACAGAGTTGGTTTTCTTGTTTATTTTACTCCTTAGAGTAAACAGATCCACATACACACACCCCCACTGCAGATACAGGATAACCTTGGATACAAGGACAGACTGAGAAATGAGATGCTGTGAAGCAGTGCCTCAGAAAGGGACCTGGGGCTCCCGGCTGATGCAAAGTTGAACATGAGCCAGCAGTGTCCTGGCAGCCAGGAGGGCCAACTGTGTCCTGCGGGGCATCAGGCACAGCATCATCAGCTGGGCAAGGGAGGGGATTGTCCTGCTCTGCTCTGCACTGGGATGACCTCACCTTGAGTGCTGGGGGCCATTTTGGACACTTGGACATTTTGCAATGTAAGAAAGACATGAAACTGTTAGAGAGTGTCCAAAGGAGGGCAACAGAGATGGTGAAGGGCCTTGAGGGGAAGATGTGTTAGGAGCAGCTGAGGTCATTTGGTCTGTTCAGCCTGGTGAAGAGGAGACTGAGAGGAGACATCATTGCAGTTACAACTTCCTCGTGAGGGGAAGAGGAGGGGCAGGCATTGATCTCTTCTCTGTGGTGACCAGGGACAGGATCCAAGGGAATGGCCTGAAGTTGTGTCAGAGGAGGTTTAGGTTGGATTCAGAAAAAGCGTCTTCATCCAGAGGGTGATTGGGCACTGGGGCACTGGAACAGGGTCCCCAGAGCAGTGGTCACAGACCCAAGCCTGACAGAGTTCAAGAACCATTTGGACAGTGCTCTGAGGTACATGGTGTGACTCTTTGGGATGGTACTGTGCAGGACTGGGAACTGGACTCAATGATTATTGTGGGTCCCTTCCAACTCAGTTTATTCTGTGATTCAGTGAATATATGTATTGAGCCTGCCTGACACAGAGGTCATTTTTCCCTTAGCAGCCCTCACAGTGCTGTGCACTGGCAGCTGGAAAGGTGTTGATATCAGTGTTTTGGCTGCTGCTGAGCAGCATTCTCCTTCTAACATTCCTTCCCCCTGTCAAGTGGCTGGGAGTGAGCAAGATCCTGGCAGGGGACACAACCAGGCCTGCTGACCCAAATTAACCATATCATATGACTTCAGCTCAGATATAAAAGGGAGAGAGGAGGAACAGAGAGGTATTCAATATTCTACAGTGTTTGCCTTCCAGAGCAATGGCTCCATGTGCTCAGGCCCTGCTTCCCGGGAAGCATCTGAACATTGCTGGGCTGATGGGAAGTAGAGGCTAATTCTTTTTCCTTTGCTTATGTGCATGCAAACTTTTGTTTGTTTTTTTCCCTTTTGCCGTAATAAACAGCCTTATCTCAACTAACTAGTTGTTTTCCATCTTATTCTCTCCCCCGTCCTAGTGGGAATGGGAGTGATAGAGTGGCGTAGTAGGGACCAAAATTCTGACTGTATATAAATGAGAGGGGCACAACCTAAGCATCTCCCAAGAAGCCAACTGCTGCTGCTTTATGTTGATTGTACAAATACATCCTCATGGACAGAGGCATATCTCCAGGCCCATATTCTTTCTTCTTCCCTCCCTTTACACTGTATTTCCTCCTTGTTTCTTCACTGTAGCTGTAGTCTCCAAGTGAAGGTCTCAAGCGTCACAAAGTTCTGTGCTAGACTCTACTGCTGGTGGCAGCTGAAAATGCAGTCATGCCACAGCAGCAAACCCACAACCAGTGCCTGCCGTGCTTACAGCACATCCTGGAGCAAGGCTAAAACAGACCAGCATGGGACTTGCTGGCTAATGCAGAGTGTGGCCAGGAATTTCACATGGGACAAACAGTAAATCACCCACCCCAAGGAGTCCTTGCTGCATGGTAGAAGAGGCAGAGATCTGAGTTCACCTTCTCTCCAACCCCAAGGCCTTCTGCAGCTCCAGGTGGAAGATTCCATCTTGTTCTGGCTCTACAACTAAAATAGATATCAGTATAATTCCAATGAAGACATAGAAGAACAGGCCTTTTTCTTCCTTTGTACTACATAATTCTGCCCTGTGACTCTCTGTGAAATATGGAAGCATGGTTCCCCAGCTAATGAAAAGGAACTGCCACACTTTTACAATTGCTCTAAATGATCTCCATAATACTGTAGTGTTTGCCCATAAGAACCGGTTCTTTACAGTCACTTGGGTTTCTGTAGGTTTTTTTTTGGACTGGGAAATAAGAGACAATCTAAGAGATGTTTTAGACTCAGATAAAGGGAGAATTAGGTTCTGTGATATCTGTCGCAGACAGAGGTAGATGTGGACAATTTATCTCTGTTCTGATTCTATTGATTTGATCTGAAATAGATAGGAATAGTCACAGACCAATTGTTTTTCAAGTCTGTTTATGCTAACTTTCCTAATTTTGTTTTCCAGTGTGCCTTCAGGAAGACAATTTAAAAAAAAAAAAAAAAAGCTGAGACAGAATAAATCCTTTCAGCGGTCTTTGCAAATAAGTAGTCTTTCACTTGGTTTTGTTTGGAAAGACGGATGGCTTGTTTTGACATAAGAGAAACACAGATTTTGTACATATCAATAACTGTAAGAACTGGAAATTTAAATGAAGGGGCTAGTCTTTCCTATTGGATTAGGAAGAAACAAATACCATTTAATGACTGCTATGGAGAAAAAATATGAGCTATATATCTGACTTTTTTCCGTGGACTCTTTTTAATAATCACATATTGAATTTGGTCTGATATCCTGTGTTGTCTTTGGCAAAACATGTTATTTTAATTATCCCTGTGAAAATGATCACATAATATATTAACTGGTTTAAGTGTTCTCAAAGGGAAACAAAACTAAACACATAGACCTCCACAGGACTGCTACACTAGTATAATAAACCTTTTCGAAAACAATATTTATAATACTTTTTAGAAGGGCTTGCTTTTACATTTCCTCTAAATATATTTGCTATAATACAATTTACATGATTTTAAAATATCTTGGAATTAAATAAGACAAGAAATTTGCATGTAACCTAAAAGTGACAGAAATGAGCTCTGGTTTGCAATCACAGCTTCCCTGTATATGTGTTTCTGTACCTATATTCTAATTCCAGAGGGGCAGAATGCCTTTTAAGCCTTAACTCCCCAAGAAATGTAGTTGTTGGTTGCTATCTGAGTGCATCACACAAGGTTCTGATGTTTCTAAGTCCTAAGATATTGTAAATCCTTGGCAAATTAAAAGAAATATATATATGTGTGTGTGTGTGTGTATATATATATATATATATAAAATCAATGTTTAATGTTCCTTTAAACTCATAATATGGTGAATCTATAATAAAGTTCAAAACCTAGGGGACATAGTGGCATAAATTTACCTTAAGAGTTTAATGTTGAGTTTACATTTTCTTGTGCGAGTCTGACTTCTCAGAAGAATGTTGGCTGAACAGCAGTGCCTTTACTGTTTTCCAAGTAAAAATACTGAAAGGCTCATCTCTGTGTATTTGAATGTATATTTAAAATATTCAGAGAAGCTAAGTAATTTATTATACTTCTGCTGATCTTACCTCACCAAATATTCTCTGTGAAAGCATTTAGTGAAGCTGTAAAATGTTTAAACATAAATCATTAAGGATAAGTACAAATGATTTATCTAGGCTAGCACATTTAAGGAATCAATAAAGACCATTTGCTATTGTAATTAAAAATAGACAATAGACAGCATTCCAGTAAAAAATTCAACAATATCACCTATCTCTCCAATCTGGTCCTGCAAGAAGGAATAGTATTTTCACAATGTGAACATTTGAAAACCTATTGGTTGAACCCATGAAACACCAATAAATGCCTGTGCATCTTCAGGAGATAATCACAATTGCTAAATTTGGTTATTTTCTTGCTTTCAGTACTCGATCATATTTGGTTTTTGTTAAAGTTGTATTGATCTTCCACTACACAACAATTTTCAATTACTTAGCATGCTGACAGGGCAGCACTTGTCACAATGGATACAGGCAATTAAGCAGTCAACATTGTGAGAGGGATACAATTTACACCATGTCACTTTTTGTAGATAATGTTATTGGTGAGGGGCATGTACCTTGAAGCAGAATAATTGAGTATTATTTAGGAATTCGCAAACTAGCAAAGTCACATGCACTGTTGCACTGTTTGTCACTGTTAGCAACCTATTAGTTAATCTCTGCTTTAAAGATATTATTTATTTTGCTCTTTAGGAGTTAAATATGTGTTTATCCACGATTGATTTAGAAACCTATAAGGTGTGTTGGGTTCTTTCATGCCAGAGATATTTATAAGAATAGTTTGCATCTTGCCTAAACTTTGCCAAAGAAATGGAAGCACTAAAATCTTGTTATCCCTTCCTTAAAATGTTCAAAGGGCTGGCAGAGTTTGTAACACCATTTCCATATTTCTCAGAGACGTTAGTATTGTAAATAGGAAGTTTCATAAGCATTCACACACATGACATAACATTTTCAAAAACTAATCTAGGTTACTATTCCTTTTCAGTCAATTGTCTACCTCCAGCAGTTTAACCACCTGTACCTTCCTTCTCTGAAGTGGACCATGCCTCTCACAGTCTCTGAATATATTATAAATTGGGAAACAACAACAAGGAGTACACACTCAGAAAAGTGCAGTTCATTCAGCATAGTCAATACTCCTGAAATATCTCCAAGAGTCATGAAGGAGAACATGCTGAGAAGTCTCAGAAATTGATGGAGCCAGATTAGGTCTGCAAGCTGGACATGTCAACCTTGTTGATTTCCCTTCCCCTTCCAAAGAGAACCCAAAATTGGCAGTCTGCACTCCTGTTCATTACAAGTTAGCATCTTTGGGGCCAGACCTTTTCTGTCTGCCTTTGTTCCAAGTCCTGAAGCTCCAAAGTGTTCCCTCCTCTCCTGTTGTGGTGATATATTAACTCAAGAGGAGTGAGGACAGGTGGAAATTGGCTCTGTGATCCTGAAGGCTGTGACGACTTTGTGCCTAAAAGCAGCTACAAGTTGAGCTGAACTGGGAGAAAGGTGCTGCAGCCACACTGGTCCTACAAGTACATCTCACTTCTTCACTACAGGCCCCCTGTCTGAAGTGGGACTGCTTTGCAAGGTCAAGCCTGCAGACATCGTGGAAAGGAGGACAACACCCTCACAGCACCCTGTGGGGCCTAGGGAGGGCTCTCAATCATTTCAAGACACCAGCAAGGTGCAGAAGGATCTGTTAAGCATGGACTGTTGTTTTCCTGTATGGAAGGAAAGAGTGTAGGCAACAAGAATTTTTCACCCAGGACTGAAGACCACTTAGAACTAATTTTCACACGGCTGAAAACTGTGCTATCTTTCTCTAAAACAGCAGTGGTTACCTTTACTATAGTACATTTGTAGTGAAAGCTCGGGTATTTACAGGCTGTGGCTCCTCCTGCAGAAGTTCAAATATATCTCTCCATAAGTACATGTTCACCACCATGGCTAAGTCATTGGGGAATTTCTGTTCTTCCTATTGAATATATGCCAGTGTGTTGAAAGCAATATTGACCAGAGAGTGATGTGCAAGGAGAGGCTGCTTGAGGGGCGTGGCTGTTATAGCCTGGAAATCAGGGCACTTGGTTGAAAGCAGAAAGTTTGGGACACTGGTTGCTATTCCCAGGTTTATTGCTAGGGGGGTTATATATGTCCAGAACAAAGCTCAAGCCTAAGCTTTATTCAGGTTTGCTTCAGACTTCTACATTCTGCCTAGGTCCCAGTTCAGAAATCGTCTTTCTTCAAAAAATATGTGTTGCCTTTAATCCTGGGTATAGCCAAACTGTCTGCCAAAGGGAGCTTTCGGCCATGCATTTGCTGCTGTCCAGGAGACACCAGGCCTGTGTGTGTGCTGATGCAAGAGAAGGCAAAGGAAGCAAGGATATGGGAAAAGAGCCCCTTTTCCTTTTCACCCAGAGAACTGGAGTGGTAAACATGCTATTTACTCTGTGCTCAGAGAAATTCTCTGAAGACTTGGAGACACTGACTTTTCCTTAAACTTTGTCTGATACACTAATATAACTTCACTAGTCCTTCCAACAATAATCTGTTGTGACTATGAGATGAAAGGAGTATGGGAAGTACTCATCTGAGCTGCTTCATATCTCAGAGGTTTTAGACGTTTTTCACATGGCAGATTTTATGTTTCTTTTGTTGCCACCAGAAGCCCATCTTCAATAGCTCTTACCACCTACCTACAGACGCTGACTTACAAAGAAATAAGCATTACCATGCTTCAAAATCCACTCCTTTAGGTGTGGGCAGAAAGCTTAGGGTACAGTAGAGAGGGTAGGCCAACATAGAATTGAATTCCCTGCTTTTGTGCATTATGTCTAAGACATAACCATGATTGAGTGGTACAGCAGATTGAATAAGAGACTGTTATGACAATGACTTCCAGGTTCACACTTCCACTTATCGAATAACCTTTAGTCAACAAACTAACATGCTAAGGTGGTGCTAGTATTATTTCAGCGTCATTCAGCATTTGCTTGTGCTCTTTTAATAGTAAAATTTCTAGCCTCTTCAATTCCTAGTACGTACAATGTTAAGCAGAGTGCTGTTTACAGCTTCTCATTTTAAAAGTGCCTCTAGACCTTGCTGAACAGAGATGCCATATTGTAAAAATTAGTCTAAGCATTTACTACTTTTGTAAGTCAATATATACAGCTCTACAAGCTGTGACCTTACAGAGGACAGAAATGTTTTCATCCCCCATGACGGGAAAGAACCATCTAGACACAATCCTGTGCACTGTGCTCAAGGATGACCCTGACTAATAGGGAAGTTGCGCCAGAAGACCCACTGTGGTTACGTCTAACTGTACCCTTTCTGTGATTCTGTGATTTTATTAAAAAAGGAAACTATGTGTGGAGAAGTTATTAGTCCAGTTATTGTGGGGCCAGCCATTGACAAAGCAAGGGCTCTCAATCAATGGCTGCAGTGCCTACAAAAATATTGGCAGGAAAACAAGGGGGAAAAATCAGCAAAGTAATGGAAGGTTGTTGTTTGTCTTTTCTGGTGACATGAAAGGAATGTGTTAAAGTGGGCAAAGCAAGATATTTCAGTGTGTATCCACTCAATTAGTCTTCGGACCACTTCTTTTAAGGACCTTTGTTAAAATCTCTAAAGAAACAAGGATGAAAATAATTGAAGCTTAGACCTTCACAGATGATTTCACTGAAGAATGTTAATGGCTGATGAACAATTTACCAATTCATTTGTTTATAGTCTCTTTCTTCCATCTAATGGTCAGCCAAACTACTCCTCAAAAATTCCATTAAGTTTTATAATTACTATTTATTGACTGCCTTGGATCCTTTATTTCTAGCTTCTTCCGTATCTTGAGGAACTGATCTTCAAAATGCCTCTTTTTGGATTATGTATTGCTCCAATCTGTCATCAGGGAGTTGAATTAGTGCAATACATCATAAAATTGCTTTTCTATTACTCACTAATGTAGCTACTTGACAACACCACATAGAGAACACCACAGTTTTATATCTATTGTTTGGCTTCAGCATTCAAGTATTTAAAGGTTTTTTTAAAGATTTAATCAATAGTCATAGTGAAAGCAATAGATGTCTGGTGCAAGGAGCTATTTTCAGCACAGAAAAAACATGGGCCTTTTGGAGTGGGTCCTGAGGAGGGCCATGAAGATACTTAGAGGGGTGAAGCATCTCTCTTATAAGGAAAGACTGAGAGAATCGGAGTTGTTCAGCCTGGGTGAGATGTCTCCACGGAAACTTTACTGCAGCTTTCCAGTATCTAAAGGGGTCTTAAAAGAAAGATCAAGACAGATTTTGTTTTTCACAAATAATAGAACAGTCTGCTTCTAATCTGCACTGAATTTTTATTATATGGATAAATGCTGAAAAGCAACCAGTGTACAAGACTTTAGCCAAAGAAATGCAGTAATCAGGGGAGGGTGAACCACATTGGTGGTGTCAGGGGTGAGGAGGCTGCATGGTACTTCCGAAGCAGAGCAGAGCACACAAATGAAAATCCATTATCTTGCCAGTCAGCATGGAATTCATAGCCATAAGCTTCCTAAGCTTTGCAGTGAGAATGTGTCTTCTTCATGCCAAGTCACACAGAATTTGTGTAAACTAGGATTTAAGGGATTTTAAAAAAAATATTTATTTATTTACTTTTATATAAATACAGTAACCCTTTCCACTTATGTTTTGGAATAAAGGTTAAATTAAAACATTGCCCAACTTCATTAAACCAGAGGGGAAATAATATATGGTATCCATCCAGACATTGCACCACAGACATACTTGGCACTGCAAAATTTTTAAAAGAATACTCAGCACTCTGGCAGAGATGTCTACTTTCCTCAAGGGGCACTTGTAAAACAAGATGTTTGTAACTTGAGATTGACCCATAGCACTTTTTAATAAATAAATAAATAAATAAAATCAAGAACTTAGAGCTTGAGGATTCCCAAGAACAATAGACCAGCCCATGCAAAGGTTGTGTCCAACTTGTATCAGCTCCCTGCGCTCTGATTTAGTCTTTTATATGTGAATATTGTCTGTTAACATTTTACTGTTACATATAGTTCTATAGTTTGCAATTGCTGGTATAAAGAAACAAAGCTCTAAGTAGATCCACATTTAAATTGCAAGTTTCATTCAAATCCGCTATTTATTATTCTCCTTCTCAACCAGCTGCAGATAACCATAAAGATAAGAATTAACAACTTAAATACAAATGTAAGTGGTATCAATAGAATGCATAAGTTCCAGGGAGACTGTGAATTAATTCTCTTCCTGTGGAAAATACTTAAATAACTTATGCCAAGTTATTAAGTCTTCCTGTCCCTTGTGGTATAGTTTACATAACTCATGGAGTTCATTAAAGGGTTTGCATAAATATAGGTAATCTATGGAAAGTAATTAATCCTGTTACCTGTTTGGTAACCTGTATGTTCTACCTTATTAAATAAACCATATAAATGTTAATATTACAGGAAAAATGCTTATGGGAAAGGTAAAATTTCTGGTTTTGTTTTTATATTTTACTGGGGCCTTTAGATGTTTTTTTTCCCCCTTTTTCTTCTTTTTCTTTTTTTTTTTTAATAATATGAAACTATATGCTTAGTGTCAGGACATAATTACGGTAGCAAAATCAGGCATTAATAATAGCTCATTACCTGGCAAGGCTAGTCATACTCCATTGAACTCTGTGAGAGACTTGCCATCGATTTCAGTGAAAGCAAGGTCAAGCCCACTGAGTTTCAAGATAATTGCTGTAAAGCATCCATTAGATAATAAAGGAGATTATTAATAATTGGACACCAAGAGGCTTTCATTTATCATTAGATTAATATTTTAAATTTTCTTGAATGTAAGCAATACTCAAGAAACAAAGCATTGCAGCTTGTCTGCATAGAAGTGTGATGTTAGATAGTTAACCCATCTGAACCTGAATAAATGGTACTTTACACCAGTAATTCTAGAACAACTTAAAGCAATAGGCAATCATTTTTCAGAATTGTCAGAAATTTTCCATAAGTAAAATATATGCTATCTATGCAATACACATGAAGAGAGCAAATTAAGATATGGTTTTTTATAAAGAATAATCTCAAGCATTTTTAAGGCATCACTGAGAATATATAGCATTTATCCAGGAATCATAAATTCATTAGTATTTTGTACTGAATGGATGAGGAAGGACTTCAGCTTCTTAAGACCATAAAGTAAGATAGTGGGTTAATAAACTCTATAAAAAAAAGAATCTTAAATAGGGGTAACTACCCACTCTTAAGGGAAAGAGACAAAATGGCTGCTTAAAAGACTCATTCAAGACTGCAAAGATTAACTCCAACAAGCTCCCCATGAAAAGGAGGGTTGCTCTAGCCCCCAACACCCTCCATGTCTCTGCTGGCTCTCTGCTTCCCTAGAAATTTGGCACAGCCTCGTCCTGAACAGCACCCACTGTGTAAATCACAGAATCACAGAATAAGCTGAGTTGGAAGGGACCCAGGAGGATCGTCAAGTCCAACTCCTGGCCCTGCACAGCACCATCCCCAAGAGTCACACCATATACCCAAGATCATTGTCCAAATGCTTCCTGAACTCTATGCTGTGACCACTTCCCTGGGGAGCCTGTTCTGGTGCCCAACAGCCCTCTGGGCAAAGACCGTTTTTCTGAGTCCCGCCTAAACCTCCCCTGACACAACTTCAGGGCATTGCCTTGGCTCCTGTCCCTGGTCACCACAGAGAAGAGGACAGTGTCTGCCCCTCCTCTTCCCCTCACAAGGAAGTTGTAACTGCAGTGAGGTCTCCCCTCAGTCTCCTCTTCTCCAGGGTGAACAGACCAAGTGACCTCAGCAACTCCTCATTTGGCTTCCCCTCAAGGCCCTTCACCATCTCTGTTGCCCTCCTTTGGACACTCTCTAACAGTTTCATGTCTTTCTTACTTTGTGGTGCCCAAAACTGCAAATGGGGTCCAGGTGAATGCCTTGTGCAGGAGAAGAGGGGCAGCTGTGGGAGGAGCTAAGAAAAAGAAGAGCATTTCTGTGTGGATCTCCACACTCATGAGATGGATCCTGCCTGGGATGAGAATTCACTCACTGAGACTTAATTTGAACAAGACTGAGAGAAAAGTAGTGGAAGAGAAGAGTAGCAGGAGAAACCAAAGAAGACATGGCAAAATAGGAGCATAACCAACATGATTTCTAACACCCTGCTCTCCAAAACAGAACCAGCTCCTTCAATACAGGCCAGTACTGGTAGAATTTTAATTTGATTATTTTTCTCATCTTTTAAGATAGGTATTCACAGGTCATAAGATTTTTTAAAAAGCAACAAAAACAAAACCAAGCAAACAAATCAACATAAAAACAGTCCTGTGTGTTGCATTCTGAAGTCCTTGATTTTTTCCTTGACAATTCAAAAAAATTTTATGGAAATGACATATAGAAGCAAGCTCCTTAAGTCTCCTTATTATTTTCCTTTTTTTTTCTGACACTCAATCTACAGAGAGCTTATTGTGTTAATTTTTTATTATTGTTTAAAAATGGGCAAGAAGTCATTTAATTGCTTTTTATTATAGTGGAGGTCATTAATTCTAAATGGAATTAGAATTCTTGGTTTGTTTTTTTTTCAAACATCTGTAAAAGTTCATAGTATTGAAAGTTTTTGTTACAGACATTTTTGTGGTGTGCTCACAGAAGTTTGCATGAACTTGCGTTTCATTCTCCCTTTAGATACATGAAAAACACATCTTTGGTTTGGGTCCTCAAAAACTACAGTAAATAATTGTGTGCATTTGTGTCCTTGCCTGTATTTAAATGCATGCCATTTTGAATGCAAGTACGTTGAAAATGTGTTCTCCTCATGGCAGATCATCTGAGAATTAACCAAGCCAAAGCCATGCAGACAATATTGTTATTTAAAGTATTTAAGTATTCTTCTTAGCAGTAATTCAGTTTGTGACTACTTAGATACATGATTACCAAGGATTGGTTCCCATCAGCGTCCTTCAATTGCTTTATGAAATGGGCATAAGGATAGCATGGATGAGAGGAGAAGTGTTCTAGGTGGGAAAAAGCATCAAAGGCAAGAAAGAATTTCGTATCTTTTGATGTCACTCAGCCTCAGGTAAGAGAGCATTAGAGCTTGCAGGAGTACTAATTAAAACTTTAATTTACTTAACATGCCTTTCAAATAGCTTACAAAATTTGCCATTCCTGACAAGAGGAAGTTCCCTCAAGTCCATTAACATGTATGATACATAAGTCTTCCTTCTTTTGCCTTCCAGATGTAAGTGTAATGATCTTGGAATGCAAGAACCAAAAGATGGAGCTGTACAGACTAATTCTGAGGGCATGACAATTCACACTAGTGAAGTCCCTTTCCTTTTCCTGCCACTTTTAGGGGAGAATTGATTAACCTGAGTGTGGTATTGGCATTGTTTTCCCTACAATTGTTTCTAACAATGTAATTTCTAACACAGGACAAAGCCAACATTAACATAACCTTGTTGGAGAATGACTAGAAGCTCTATCTTGTTAGTCTTTCCCCAAGTCACAGCACTCTCAAACACACCTCAAACTTTCTCAAATGCTCTGAAGGAGATTGTGTTGCAGGGAGTGATGGTATATTTTGCAGTGTATAAAAATCAGTAAATTATCTTTTCTTTGTTTCAGTAACATTGGTTATTTCATTACTAGTAACCTATATGGCCTAGATTAACAGGCAAAAGCCATGAAATGCCTATGAAAGATCATTTTTGCTCTGAGGCAGGTCTTCCAAAATGTGTGAAGTACAAAAAGAACATACACAAAAGTAATTCCTCTTCAAAAACTATTTGATGCCAGCTTTCCATTTCAGCTACCATGAGCCAGTTAGATAGAAAAAAATAAACATCTTCATTACACCATGGCATATCTCTCTATGATGAGGGCTTGGACCATCGGGAGTAGTGTCAAAACACTGAGTGCCTTTGCCCTCAAAGAGGAGTGTAGGACGATTCCTGACAATTTGGGGGAGATTTTGCGCTTTGAGCAAGCTTTTTGTAGATGTGTTTTTTCAGGTAGATAGGGGTTTTTTGGGCAGCTTTGGAGTAATTGCATGGCTTGTTTGGTTTTTATTGTGATAGTCCATACAAATATAACAGTCAACAAAGGGGTAATTTTGACGTGTGGGTGTTATTAACCTGATATCCGCTGTTAGCACTTACTGTATTTCCCTCATTATTTTCTAATGATCTCTGGCTAAACACCTGATCCTTCACTTTCATCTCTTGCTTTCATGAAATCATAGAATGGTTTGGGTTGGAAAGGATGTTAAAGGTCCTCTAGTTCCAAGCCACCTGCCTTGGGCAGGGATACCGTCCTCCAGACCAAGTTGCTCAAGCTGTCCTTGAAGACTTCCAGGAATGGGGCATCCAACTTTTCTGGGCAACTTGTTCCAGTGCCTCACCACCCTTACAGAAAGAATATCTTCCCAATGGCTAATCTAAATCTGCCCTCTTTATGTTTGATGATTTTTTCCCCCTTGTCTTATCACTGCATGCCCTTGTAAAAAGTCCCTCCCCAGCTTTCTTGTAAGCCCCCTTCAGGTACTCAGAAGCATCTAAGTAGTTTGCTGGTTTTTTTCTGAATAAAATGAGATGCCATGATCATAAAAGCACAGATGCTGAAAGTGTCTGAAACACTGACAATGCTCCCAGCTGTTAACTTGCAAGGGATATCACTCCCATTTGAGCCTTTCTCCTTGACCTGAAGGATTAACGAGGAAATAGCTGAGTTGTGTCTCACTTTTGCTCTCAGAGCTTGCTGTAAGCTCTCTTGATTTGCTCCATATGATCCTGGACACTGTCGTTGGTGCAACGTGGCAAATCTTGTCCTTCAGAAAGCACCAAACTTCCAGTCCTGCTTAAGCTGATGTTGTCTCCCTGCATCCATCCTCACCAACCACTTCTGGTGCTGACTTTTGGTCCAAGCCTAGTGGGCTTCTGGAGTTTTTCTTGATGGAGCTTTATCCCCTCCACTGTCTATTAGGGCACTCTACTAATACTACAAGTTCAAATTTGAGATCACAGAAGAAACATTGCTTCTCTGTCAGAAGTCAGAAATCTCCAACTTTCCCCATTTTGGGAATATCCAGCCAGCACTCATTCAAGCCTCCAACTGTCCCTCCGTTTCATTATGTGGCTCAGGATATCTGCAAGGTTTCTGCAAAGACCCTGCCTCTTATTCACAAGGGATCTATTTGAGGCTTATCACTTGGAAATTTCTGAAATATCAAGTTATTCTGAACCATACTGTGCTGCCTCAAGAAAATTGCTTTACATATATTAAGTATATCCGACTAAGCAAAAGCACTTTACTTCAAAATCTGTTTATATCCAAATGCCATCTGCTGCTGGGTGGGTTTTTTCATGAAATAAATGTTGATGTGCAACAAAGGTCATACGTACTGCTCTATTGATATTTCAGCATGACACCCAATTGTGAAAAGGAATCTCATGCAGAAACAATTTGTTTTGCTACAGAGATGGTGTAAAGTTTAAATGCTCTGTCGTAAAATAAAATACAGCTTCTGTACCTTGGGCACACTGGAATCAGCACATTCATTAATTTTAGGACAGCTGCATGCTGGTGTTACAGCACTGGAAGTTATTGATATAGGGAACCTACAGAGAACACAAGAAGAACGACGAAGTACTTAAATTGCATGGTGCTAGTGATCAGTTCTCCTTTTATAGCTAATTTCTATGATCTTTTTATTATACTTTTAGACACCCAAGTAGTAGGTAAGAATTCCTATGATTCATGATTGCATCAAAATACCCCTTTGCAATGGAGATTATGTTATTCTTTCTAGTAGCACAAGATAATATCAATCTGAGAATGTCCTAATGTAGAACGTGAACTTTAGAACTGCAATATAAACAACCTGGAAAAATTCTCAGGACAATATCCCTGTTCCACATATGTCTCTCTGACATGATGTATTGCCATCCTCTTCTGGGCAGAACTTAACTGTTTGAAAGGAAGGAGAGAGCA
This sequence comes from Dasyornis broadbenti, assembly GCA_013397935.1. Taxonomy (NCBI): domain Eukaryota; kingdom Metazoa; phylum Chordata; class Aves; order Passeriformes; family Dasyornithidae; genus Dasyornis; species Dasyornis broadbenti. The sequence goes on from VZRN01001248.1 coordinate 25,019, forward strand.
TGAGTGGAGGGATCTGGAGCAGAGAGCACTGGAGTGGGTTTAGGGCATGCCCCTGAAAGGAGGCAAGCATGATGATGAATCCCTGCCGTTCAGAGATAAGGTCTCCCACTGAGCTATCACATGGCAGAGGGACAAAGGTAACAGGAGGGCTGTTTTACAGGATAGCATGGCTGCCATGGTCATGCAGCAAGGCTTGCTTTGGGAGATGGACATAAGGCAGCCTGCTAGTCCACCACTTTCAGGGAAAGAGCACTTACTCACTTGGATCCACAAGAATAAAGGCTTATGTATAAATAAAGTGTCTAGGCTGTGTAAAATGTAAAGGCTGATTTCAAACTATTCAAAATTTAGAACAATTGGTGCATGTGCAAGTGCTAAAATTTCAAATGCTGACAAAGCTACAAAGCCCAGGAAAATCCTTAATTAGGAACAGCAGAAGAAGATTTTTGAAGACTGCATTTTTTGAGGCTTCTAAACCATTGGCTTTAATCTCTTCACAGAAACCCTAGCAGAACAGTTACAAATAGACAGGGAAACATCTGTCAGCTAACAGTGGCACAGTTTAGATCCTTTAAGAGACAGTTTTCAGAAGCTTGGAGCTCAGTTTTTTTCATTTTAACAAAGTGAAGTATGTACAGTGAGAGTGTATTAAGATGAGGAAAACCTGTATGGTGTAGAATAGCTAATGACAACTTCATAACAGTTGTGCCAAATAGTGCTCATTTTATGTTGAATCTTTTTAAGTATGTAATCCCACCAGAAGTATATAGACATCCTACTCCTGCCTCTCTGTCAGAATTGAGTCATGGTGACAAATGTTCAGGGGTACAGACTGCATTGTATTCTTACTCACATATATTTTAATAAACTGTTCAGCCTAAGGTATTAATGTGATAGCTACAAGCCAAGAACTTCCAGATTAATTCTTTTAAAGTAGTACCTGATGATTCCTCAAGTTAGAGAGTGCATGATTTTCACTCTCACTTCCCTTTAATAATTAAACAGATACTTTCATCAGCAGCTCGTTCTGAGTGCATGCTGCTTCTATTAATTGATTGAAAAATTACAGGGCAGAAATGCATGTAGCCAGAGAAACATATCTGTATTTCCATGGTAAGGATGTTGGATGTTCAAATTTTTAAAATTGGACTCTGCTCAGAGAAAATGCCCATGTCATCAGTAATACCACTGATGCCACATGTTAAAGGAGAGAGGTGCATCTTGTTCTGTCTCAGGGAACTATTTTTGTCGCTTCTTGCTTTGTAGCTTTCCTTAGTCCTAAAAAACCAAGTACCTGTAGGACTGGGAAAAGCAATGGTATTATAGAAAGGAGAAGGTTTTGTCATTCTCAGCCCAGCATCCAAAGCAAAGACATCCGCAACAAACAAGAAAACACTGCAAAACTATGAGGGACTATCAATATTTTAGGTAAACTGACACTGGATGTACTTTTGACAAAAGGAAAAATTATTCTGAATACTAAATTCTTATGAACCCTTTAGGATAATAGCCTGTGGATTTCATATAGAAAATTCTAAACACTTCAACTTCATTTAAAAAAAAAATTTGATTTTATCTTGGAAATCAAACTTAATCTTGGAGGAAGTAATATCCTAGTGTCTCATCTTAAGCTTTTAATATTCATTGTTTTTGTTCTCTGGGTTCCTAAATACAGAGAGGAAGAACTCTGGTTGCAAACACTACAAAAGAGTGATAACTTCAGCTGTCATTTTGCACCATCTGTGAATCTCGGCACTGCACATCTCATAGAATTGCTTAATCCTTCAGTAATTTGCTGGTTTTTTCAAGAAAAACATTTTGCCTTTGCAAGCAAAGCAGAACTTGTGTAGTAATTTCATCTTCCCATGAACATACCTGCTTTACAATGGTCCTGACTTCCAGGGTAATATTCTGGTAGGGTGTGGAGGTGCTCTTGACTTTTTCAATAGAATCTGTCTGAGATGCTGTCCAGATCCAGGCCTTGGCACCACACAAAAGCTGACTGAACAGTTCCACTGTGGGGTTACAATTATTTTACAGCGCTATTGCAGGAAATCCTAAAATAACATAGAAATATTTGGATTGTTATTATAAATGTCTCCTTAATTCCTTCTCAGAACAGTGTCAATTTCTTTTTATGTCTTTGTGTTTGTATTGGGTTTGCATGGTGAGGTTTTGGTAAAAGGAGTCTACAGGGGTGGATGCTGTGAAAAGCTTCCAGAAGTTTCTCCCATGTCCAAAAGAGCCAGTGCCAGCCGGCTCCAAGACTGACCTGCCACTGGTCAAAGCTGAGCCCATCAGCAATGGTGGTATCTCTGGGATAATAGATCTAAGAAAGGGGGAAAGTTACTTTGCGGAAGCAAATTGCAGCCAGAGAAGAGTGGGAGGAACAGTTCTGCTGACACCAAGGTCAGTGAACGGAGGGAGGGAGGAGGTGCTCCAGGCACTGGAGCAAAGATTCTCCTGCAGCCCATGGTGTAGACCATGGTGAGGCAGCTGTGCCCCTGCAGCCCATGGACATCCATGGAGGAGCAGCGATCTGCCTGCAGCCCCTGAATGAGCCCACGCTAAACCAGGGGGAAGCCAAAAGAAGGCTGTGATCACATAGGAAGACTGTGCTGGAGCAGGCTCCTGGCAGGATCTGTGGCCCCAGGGAGAGAGGAGCCCACACTGAAGCATGTTTTTTGGTAGGATTTGTGGCCCCACAGGGGACCCACACTGGAACAGCCTGTCCTTGAAGGACAGCACCTTGCAGAAGGGACCTACAATGGAGCAGTTTGTGAAAAACTGCAGCTTGTGGGAAGGACTCACATTGAATAAATTAGTGGAGGACAATCTGCCATGGGAGGGTCCCCACGCTGGAGCAGAGTGTAAGGAGTTCTGCCCAAGGAGGAAGGAGCAACAGCAACATGTGATGAAGTGACTGCAGCCCCATTCCCCATTCCCCTGTGCTTCTCATACAAAAATGGGAGACAAATTGAGAGTGAAGTTGAGACCAGGAAGAAGGGAGTGGTTAGTGGTGGGTGTTTTTAAGATTTGAGTTTATTTCTCATTTCTCTAATCTGATTTAATTGGTGATAAACAAAACTAATTTCCCCAAGTCAAGTCTGTTTTTGTAACTGAATGATGTAACTCAGTAACTGATGCTGAGTGGTCTCTCCCTGTCCTTATCTTGACCCATGAGCCTTTCATTACATTTTCTCTCCCCTGTCCAGCTGAGAAGGAAAGGGAGAGAGTGGCTTTAGTGGGCACCTGGTGGCCAGCCAGGGTCAACCCACCAGTCAATAAAACAATATAATTCTCTACTTAGCTAATGGGTTTGTCTTGCATTTTTCTTGGAGGAAGTCTCCTTTCACCACAATCATAAAGCACAATTCCTGACATCCTGAATGTTGTGTCAAGTCCACTGTGTTGGAAATGTGATCTTCCTGCTTAAGTACCCTGCACCCTACAAGTGTCTTTAATTTTCCTCTTGTAGAAAAGTAAAATTACTCTCCAAATCCTTGCACAAATGGAGAGCAATTTAAACAGTTACTAATACTAGCAATCCCATAACTGGAAGAAATACTAACCTCAGGGAAAATTAGTCTGTCTCGCTTAAATGCTGGAAGGAGTTTTCTGCTTTTGGGCTTGCAGAAGTAGACAAAACAAGAATGAAGGATCACCTTTCAAACAAATCCTAGGCTTGTCTTTTTTTTCCTGTTTCATCTTTTGTACATTTTCAGTGCTTCATGGAGATAAAGAAAACTCAACTCATTGCTAAAGCAATATAGAACTTACTTGAGAAATTTATCTTCTTTCTAGAAAAAAACTTTTCAATTTAAATATTCATTTCAGCATCTTTGTCTTGAGGGATTTCTTACATAGATTGTACAGAGATGAAAACTGAAAATCTGCATTTAGATAGAAATATCAGGAAAGACCTTCTTTACAAACTAAGCAGTATTGCTTTCTTCCTTACAGTAAGATATGAAATAATTTTTCTCTTCCATTCCTTAAAAAATGACACTAAAGCAGGGCTTCATGGTCCCCTAAACACTGAGGGTGAAGATGTTGAGATAAGTCTAATTTTGTATGATGAAACAAAATTCCTGCATCAAATGCCCAAAAAGATGTCTGGTTTTCATTCAAGTATGATGACCACATTGGAGGTCAACAGAAACAAATGGGAGAGCTAAGGAATAACATTTCTATTATATTCTTGCACAAAGTCTTGCTGCAGTCCGTGTACTGGGAAAGAAAAGTTAGAAGTGACTGATACATTTTTAATAGGTTTTCCTAGATTTCAGTGGCTGTCATTTGTTTCAGTCAATAATTCACATGGTTACAGAAGGCAACCCAATTGATTTTTAGTGTAGCAGTACTTGGGCAAAAGGACTGTAAAATGCTTCATAACCTTTTACACATGCTGGGACAAATTCTGCCCCAGCTCACATCCAGGTAATATCACTGACTTCACAAAGGCTGGATGACACCCCGAGGAATGACGTTGGATGCAATGTATGCACAATCTGTACGAGAAGATCCCCAATGTGTCACTCACTCATGGAATACCAGGTGCAAGGAGAGAGGAGAAGAACACGATTTGAAAACAAGTGAAATTTTTATGCTCGAAATGGTCCCATGTACTCTGTTGGAAAGATACTGATATACCTGAAAGGAATAGGACTTTTCCATTAAGATAAACCATGAATTTACCACAGCCCTTTGTTTTCCTCCACAAATAACAGTTTCTGCTTAGAGAACAAATTAATGAAAATCACTGCTGTAGCACCAAGCATATCAGTAAGTCACAGCAAAATGTCTTTAATGCAGCCAGCGTGGTTCAAACCAAATCTACCAGACAGTAAAATAACAGGCAGATTTAATGAGGTGAATTCACAGCCAGGAGGTTTCCAGGAACCAAGTATGACTCAATTGTTATTATGATTTCCAGAGAAAACAAGTCAGTCATGTAATTGTATTTTCAGTTAATAATGACCTGTGCAAAACTGCTTCCTCAGAGTTGTGTTTGCAAGCATTATGCTTATGATAAGGACACATTTGAAGCAAATGGTTCCCAAAAGGCCTTTGTTATAGAAAATTAAAGCTGGGGATCACAATTTACTTTATTTTATGAAAAATATATGGAAAGCTTGATGTTTAACACGTTTTTATGTAAATTGACCCAATAAAACTAGTGAGCTAAAAGACAGAAGATAAAGTAACTTGATTGGTCAGACTCTGGAGTGATGTACCATGATAGGTAATGATGTCTCTGAGGAATCCAGTGCTCTGGATGCATCATTAACAACCTGCAAGTGTTGAAAGACCCATTGTAGTGCTGCTTTTTGAGTGAAGAAAAACAATTTCATCTTCTTCTGAAGAAATACAACCTTACAGAGCCAATGTGAGTGATCTGACCAAAACATCTGAAAACATGTTGGCATGAACATGTAATCTTAGAAAACCTGACAAAAATCGCTGAGTACACAAGCTTTATAATGACCTTTGGTGTTCAAATGAACCTTATAGCAAGTTTAGAACAAGGGAGGCTGATCATTGCATTGCTGTGTCTGTCCCCATTTGGGAAGCAAACTTGGAAGTAATCAAAGTTCAATTTATCTACCATATAGCACCAGGAATGAATGGAACTCCTGCATGGATTTACTATGTTAGCTGAATATTTTCTTTGAAATTATTGAGTCAAGACGTTTGCCACTCACTCAGAAAGTACTGCCACTTGAAAATAAAAACTGTAGTAATGAAATGCAATAGGCTTTTTAAAAACATTGCAAGGACTGGGTCTGCAGATTATTGTTACATCCTATTGTTTATTTATCCTCATCATCGTATTGATGGCAGCAGCATGGTGGAAGCTCTGTGGCACCTGCGCTGAGAGGAGCAGATGAACAATGAAATAGAAGCATGGCAAGGCTTCATAATAGATTGATGGTGCTTACAGGTTGTAATTAATCTATTGAATCTGATGGTTTCAGAGGTAAAAAGTATTTTCTCAATTTAAAGGCTTTTAAAAGCTCACCTGACTGTACTAAGATTTAAGATATTTAGACTCTGGATGTTTGATTACACTAGTTAGTAGATAATATGCATGATATTCACAAGTTATCTAGTAATCTCTTTCTTTTCAGGTGTCATTATTTATAGGCAAGATAGAGTGGTATGATTGGAAGTCAAGAAAAATATTTGTAATCAAAGCATTGAAGGATTTCTTGGTTGTGCTTGTGGTCTATCGCAGCACTTGTCACTATGTTCATATCAGGCTGCACTGCATCACTGGATATAAGCCATTCTTCCTAGTCTGAATCTCATCTTCCCAATAAAAGTGTGTTTCAACACTGTCTAAAGCAAAGCTCTTACAGATGTTAGAGGAGAAGGCTCTATCAACATGCTCTGGATTTAAGAGAAAACAGATTTAAACTGGTGGTGTAAGTTACAGGGTGAAGAAACATCAAGAAGAAAAGTGACATTTTTTCCTTCATAATAAAAGCTTCTCTAAATGGTATTTATGTGCTTCCTGATAAGTGAATGGTCTGAGAAAAACAAATGCAAGGGACATGCCTCTCATTATTCCATCTCCTTTTAATTTAAGTTGTTTCTCCTTCTCCAATGCATGCTTCAAGCTGCAGTATTGGGCTCTAAATCCTTCAAAATGCTTTAAGAGACTAAAGGATATGGGACTTATAAAAGTAATGTCACTCTGCTGAACTTTCCCTTCCTAAAATGTTCTCCCTCCCTCCAAAAGCATATAGTTCACAGCAGTGAACAGCAACATTAAAACTATTTGACAAATGGACCAAGCCAAGCTATAATGAAGAGTTTCCTGCAGGGTATCTTCCCAATCATTAAAGGAAAAAAATAACCAATACTTTGAGGGGAAAAAAAAAAAAAAAGCCATTAAAAGCTTATCGCTCATAATGATGCACTTGTTATATTCTTCCTGAGATAATAAAAAAAGTTCTGTGACATTTATTTGGATCCTGGACCTGCATTGATATTTACACACGCACACACACACACACACACACACACACACACCAAATCTTCCATACAAAAGAAATCACAGAATCACAGAGCCACTGAGTTTTGAAAGAACAGCTTGGGACCAGCTAGTGCATTTCCCTAGCTTAAGCAGGCTCAGCTAGAGGAGGTGGCCCAGGGCCATATCCAGTTTTGAATCTCTCCATTGATCCACAGCCTCTCTGGGGAATTCGATCCAGTGTTCAACCACCCTTACAGTAAAAATATGTTTTGGTGTATTCAGACAGAACCTCCCGCATTTCAATTTGTGCTCATTGTCTCTTGTTCCCGCAATGAATACCGTTAAGAGCTCGGCTCTGTCTTCTTTAGTCACCGCATCAGATATTTATACTTCTTGGTAAAATTCCCCCTGAGCCTCCTCTTCTCCAGACTGAGCAGTCCCAACTCTCTCAGTCTTTCCTCATATGTCAGATGCTCCAAGCCCTTCATTATCTTTGTGGCCCTTTACTAGACTGACTTTAATATTCATGCATCCCTTGTGCTAGGGAGTCTAGAACTTGACACAGCATTCCAGGTGCTCCTCACTAGTGCTGAATGGAGGGGAAGGATCACCTTCTTTGACCTGCTAGAACTGATCCCCCTTCTTCTGCCCAGGATGCTGCTTGCCACCATTGTCACAAGGATGCACTGCAGCCTCATGGTCAGCTGGCTGTCCACCAGGATCCCAGGTCCTTCCCAGCAAAGCTGCTTCAGCCACAGCACTATTATCCACCATTTAAGCATAGAACACTATTAAAGAACCTGTAAATTGTTCCATTTCCTCTGTCTGAGCAGGTTATTTTCTGCAACAGGAGACAGCTCTTTTTATTGTCTCCTATTAAGACAGATACAGTTTTTACTGTCAGCTAAAGAATAAAGAATTTTTAATTCTTCAAAATTACATCGTGATATTATATCACAGGCTATAGAGTTCTGCTTTTACTTAACCTATTAATAATATGCCTTTTGATTTACTTAGAGCCACAATTGCTCACTAGGGATTGAAGATATCTGAACTGGAAAATGAGCCTTTCAGTCACTCAGTCTTGGCTCTAGACGAGAAATTAGTCTGAAGCTTGTTCTCTCAGAACATCTTTCTCATTCCCCAGAGCTTCATTTATAAGAACCAAGAGCATTAGTGCATTAGTGTACAGTGTGAAACTGTCTAGATGGGTTTCAGCAAGAAATCAAATCACTCTGTGTTCCCAAAGCATTCTGTTCAGTACAGGGTGCGGCTTTTTAAGTAGTGTTTTTGCAGGAGACATAACTAGCGGGTAGGTCAGCAGAGTACCACCCCCCTCCGTTAGCACTGATCTCTTGTTCTCATGTCTCAGCACAGAAAACCAGTCCAGTGCAATGTCGATTTCTGGCTCCTCTGGCCCATGTACAAGATGCGAGGAGCCAGCTGTGCAAGAACAGGGCAGTCTATATCCTAGCTTATTTGAAGTGTCCTGCCCCATGACACATCTGAGTCTAGGTGGGAGGGGGTATCCCTAACACAATCGTGTAAAAGCACACAGCCCCTATTCAGGCAGCAGTTACAGCTAATCCAGAGCATATGATTAGGCACCCACTTTTTTCCTGGGCCATGCGCTATATGGGGCTTGACAGAAGAAAGGAGAGTGCCTGCACACCCATAATTTCATTGCAAGATGGAGTTATAACAGCTGTGAAGAAATAATAAGGTATTGTGTGGACACTGGAAAATAGCATCTAGCTTGTTATGAAGGCTAGAATGTACTAATCACAATCCGACTGCCTCTTACAGAACAGGTATTTCTCCGCTACCCAGGCGCAGTTTGTTCAGTCAGTTTTCTGCAGGTGAACCCAGGCAATAATTTTTCTAAAGCTGACATAACTGAACACAGTAACTGACATAACATAGAAACACATCTTTACAGACTCTTTCAGTGCAAGGGACTATGATGCTGTACTCAGGGACTGACCTGAGGGCTCAACCATGCCTGCTGATATTCTTGTGGTACCTTGCGTTAACCGGGCTGCCAGGAACATGGCTCACAACCAGAGCAGAGGAGAACAGAGGAGAACAAGGCCCCCCTGTATGCCTGGAAGGGGAGTCTTTTCAGCTGTCTGGCTTAGAGCCTGACATCTAAAAAGCGCATCAAGCCCCTGCTCATAGCACCTCAGAGAGCCAAGCAGACTGCTTTCTACACGTTTTGCTTGTCTAGTTTATTAAAGCTCCTGATTTAATGAGATCTGTTTAGTTTCCAAGCCCTTAATAATCCAGGGCTTTTCCACAGCCATCCTTTTAAATTTCCCCCGCAAAGGGTTTGTTCACTGACAGCTTTAAGCCAACTGATAGGTGAGCATTGCTCTCTAGGTGGTTGTCTGTCTTCTAACCTGACACATAAATGAACCCGTCTCTGTGTATGTGTATATATCAGATTGCTCTTGACAGAACATGTTATTCTGAAGTTCTTTAGTAAATACCATAAGCACCAGCTGTTCACTACCCTCACTACACCCTTGTCTTAAGAGTTAAGTTATTGTTAAATGAGTGTTGTAAATAACCATTTCAGAGCTCTAGGGACATTTTATTTGTTCTGTCACATACACCAGCATGGCAATATTCATGCATGAGACAGATGTTTACCCATGGTAGTTTACATAGACAGAGCTCCTGACTTCTGCAGTTTGAGAATAAAATGCACTCATGGGAGAAGGGCAAGTTTTGATATTTCCTTTCCCCTCACCTCTCTAAGCCTTTCAGAAAGATAGTTTCTAATTATGAAGTGCTTCTTGAAGCCTTCGTTTTGAGGCAATTAAGGCTATTCCTAAGCCAAGTGAAAAGGATTGCTGAAAGGCACAGACTCAGGCTACTCACAAAGACAGTAAATTCTTGTCTGAAAGCAATTAAGAAAAGAAACACATATTCTTAAGACAGCAAGGACATTCTGGTGTGATAGGAAAGAACTTCATGTGATCTCCAGAAGCTGAAGTATCTCAAAAGTGTTCAAAATACTTGTTTTGAAAAAACTTTGGAAATGGAAGTATGGTGCTTTTATTCCAAATTCTAAGAAAACCTCTTGATTTTTAAGTAAATACATGAGGAAGACACAGACATGACTTCCAGGAAAAAACTAACATCTGAAATACATCACATATATGCTATAAGGTTTGTTTCACTCCCTTATTAAAAAAAAAAAAAGAAAAAGAAAAAAAAATGAAGAAGAAGAAGGGGGAAAAAAGGAAAAGGAAAAGAGAACACATCACAATTTTCTTACATGTTAGATTTCAAATAATGAAAGGCATTCAGAGTTTTGGACGATGTTCTGGAGAAGTATCATTTACCTAAATAACCAGTAAGGATTACTGGCAAATTTTCCCCAAATTCTAGGCTCCAGTACAGGTTATTTGTAAACAAGATCATCTGAATTAATTATCCTTTCTGAACTTGAAGAGTATAAATGAGAAGTTGTAGGTGGGAAGGAGGCAGAGGTTGGGGGAAGAAAAGGTGTCTTTAAGGGCTTATTTTACTTCTCATTATCCTCCTCTGTCAGTAATAAATTCACTTTGTAACTTTAAGCTGAGCCTGTTTTGCCCTTGGAGTGCGTCCTCCCAGTGCTTATCTCAACTCATGACCGCTTCATTAATTTTTTTTTGCTCCTCTGCCCAGCTATGGCAAGGAGAGTGAGTGAGCAGCTGTCCTGGGTTCCTGGCATTTGGCTAGGGTTTAACCATGACAGAAGTTAATAGGGTTACCACTTCAGAAAGTCTCTCCTCTCACCACTTCAGACTACAGGATTGGATTCTGAAAACAAAAAGTGTCATTCAGTGACAACCTCTGCATAAAATCTTGTCATGCCCTGCTATATAATGAAATCCCTTGAATTTTCAAATGTGCTAAAGTGTATTTTGTGTGCATAGTCTTGGACTGCCCATGTTTTGAACCCTGAGTCACTTGCCCTGCGTGTGACCATTTTGAATTCATGACACATTTCTGAGTCTTCCCATTCAGAAATTGGAATAAGGAAAGCGATCCTCCTGTGTAAAATATTTTGGCAGTTGAAATGGAAATAGATTAACTGAAAACTAGCAACACATAATGGTAATATTAGTAACATAAAATTTAATAAAAATTAAAACTAAGGAACATCTACAGTAGTATTTCTCCACAGTAAACTTTTGGCTAACACAGAAATGCAGACACTAGTTGCATTTAGAAAAGGAAGATATTCCGATCACCCCATGAATTCCATCTTAACCAAATTGTACATTTTTTTTAAAATTAAAATGTGCCAGTTTTCAGTGACTACACCAAACTATGTGGTAAAGTAGATAGTTAGAGACATCCAGTGAAATCTTAATGCTGTTGAAGGCAGGTTGAATTTTGACACTGACATAAAACCAGATCATCTTTCTCTATTATTCAGAGACATTCTTCCTGTTGCTTGTCCAATTTATAAGCGTAATTGAAGGAGTAACACTGGGTCATTCTGATATTTGAGTGTCATATAGAAACAGAAATCTAATGAAACTTTCAACACGAGGAAAAAAACAATAGTACACCAACTTATTAAACCTTTCATCATAATGAAAAATCTGAAGATTTGGTGTTAGTGTTTCTTTAAATCAATTTAAAAGATTAAGTTATTCATTTAAATCAATTTAAGATCCTCTATTCCACAGTATCTGGCTCTTCAGAGTGATAAATCTTCCCAAAATGTGTTAAAAAGGCAGGGAATTATTCGTCAGACCAAGCATGAAATCCTAGTTACTGTACAGGGAAAAGGGAAAACCTAAAAATCCAATTTTCCATTGCCCAATGCTTCCAATTTTCTGTGGGGTTTTTTTCTGGTATTTTTTTTGTTGTTTTTTGGGTTTTTTTGTTTTTTTTTTAAAGCTTTAGTGCTGTTTAACAGATGGGTTTGGGAAAAAAAATAATTAAAATAATTACAATTCTTTTTTTCATGCAGTAACACAATATATGGAAACCCAAATAAAATAATAGTTCCAATTACTACTTCTTCAAAAGGAGTGCATTTGTGACTAAATCATCACGCACTGGGATAGAGATCTAATAAGCTTCATTTAATTTTAAAAGCTTAAAACTACTTTTCATCAAAGATTTTTAATTTTTACCAGGGAAAAACAATGACAGAGGGAACTATAAGAATGTGAGAATGACATTTGTCTGTCACCCATTTATGGTAGCTTTTAAATTTGGAGGGCTAGCAATTTGACGTCTTCAATCACAGTATAATATAGTTTTAATAAATGGGAGAAACACAGCTCTAAACTTTCTGCAAAATTATGCCAGGCCCAAAAGGCAAAAACTGTCACTGTAAATATCAGATATCTTGTGTTCTACAATTTCATCTCCCTCTGCCATAACTTGGTCCAGTTCTGACAGGAAGTGTTTTCATTTTCCCTTCAAATTTTTACACTGTCAAAAGAATTGCTAGTATCATCATCTAATGCTTTTGTTTAACAATTACATTCTACAGTTGTAGGATAAATGAATGTATACAAATACATTAAATGTAACTATTAGAAGCTTGAAGTAAACTGCCATTGTTGCCTGACAAATACACTCTCAATGGAGCAGACTTTTGTTCTCTCATTCAGTGTTTCCTGAATGATACTAGATCTTAAGTTTCATTGACAACTTTTCCCATTTTTGATTGGCTCTAGTTTTATTTTCCAACTCCTTGTTTGCTAAAGAAACAGAGAGGCCTGACAGTTTTAGGATGTTGTCAACAGAGGTTCCTTGAGCTGGCCGATATAAATCTTGTGGAGAGTACTCGTGCCAGGTACACTGCTGCATCAACATTCCAGTTTCAGACTGGAAAGGGGCTCTGGAACCAGTGTGACACCTACACACACACCCCTTCCAGTGCCTGTGACAGCTCTTGGGGCCCAAGAGACACAAGAGAGATAAAGTTCCCACACAGTTGGTAAAACACAGTGGAAGAGCCTCAGCCCTGCTCTCACCACACAAACCCTGAAGTATCCTTTCAGACGGTTGTTTTGTCCATTTCTACTATTTTTCTCTTTGAATTCTTGTTAACCAATTTTACCTTCACCCTGCAGTGGCTTACCATGATCTTCTTTCCCCTGAAAGAAAGGATTAATTTTTTTGTTACTGCAAAGCAACAGTTATTGGTTTTAGGAGGTTGCACCAAAAAAAAATTAACTTTCTGAAAAGGAAAGGCTTAGGAGGAAAGCCAGCCTCCCATGACCAAAAGCATGGTACTTTTACTGGATTGCAATGTCATACATTTTTCTGGCCTTAGAAAAACCAAACCAATGTTAAAATTGTGATTTTAGAGAAATAGTCTCTAGAAGACAAGTCTGTAAGTTTTACCATTCCTCTGGTAGTGATTTGTTTCATGATGCATAAAGCAGCTTTGCTTTAATGTTGGAAGAATATAGAAGAAACTATGGAACCATAGCTCAAGGGTCAGATAAAGAACCTCTAGAGACGTGCCATTAGAGTGCCTCCTATTCAGAAGCCCATCAATTACCTGGACTTTTTTCTAGCTAAGTGGAGAAGACACGCAGCTGGCTGTTTCCAGGAAGGCAGTCCACACCCAAAGGTCTCAGACAGAAATGCAGCCTCATGACTAGCTCATGAACTTTGAGTAATAGAAAATCTCTTCATTCTTTTCTCCTGCACCTAACCTTTTAGTACCTTGGGCTTGACACCAGCCCTCAACCACCCTTCCACCCTGCCTCAAGCAGCACTTGTGTGTGCAGTAGCTCTTCTTACAACTCCTTGGTATGTTCTGAAGGTGAATGTCTATTTGGATGTTCACACCATGCAGTAATTTTTTGACTGCTTTCAGCTTACCCTTTAAACCTGTCTGTTCCAAATTTGTTTAGAAGGGTCTCCTTGAGACAAACTTTACTGCTTTTCTAAGGCTAATGCTTTCTAAAACATTCCATCTTTCTTTCCACTGTGCGCTGCCATGGCTTTTCAGTTCTCCACAGCAGACTGTACTAGGAAGGTTTTGGGCTCAAAGTCTTCCCCTGTCGTGTTTTGCAGCTGTGAAGAACTTGCTCTTACAGACTCAGCATTTCCCTGTAACTGTTGTTGCCATCAGAAAAAAATTTAATTTACACAAAAAATTACCTGATGCATGCAACTAACTGGAGAGTGTTGGGGTTTTTTTACCTTTCTATATGTTCACATCATACAGACAGAACTTCCAGTGACCTGGAGATCAATGGGTTTATGTTCTTGAGGGGATTAATTATGTGCTAAAAACACAGCACTTGGGTTATTTTTCTGTTAACTGAACATGCTGTGAATTCAGTGGTTTTGGAATCCAAAGCAAGCAAATAATAAAAAACACACCAGGGTATTCAAGCATGTTCCACTGTGACCAGTGTGACTGGGGCACAGTCACAGTTCACTTGCAGAGTCATCGAGGGTGTAGCATCATCCCCATTCAAAGCAGATAAACATCTCTTTGCAATTGCAATTCTGCAGGAGACAGTTCTGAAAGCAGGACAGAAAAAAAAAAAAGGATTAACTTTACAGAGAGAAAAAATTGCTCCCTTAGTAAATGAGCCAATGAGACTGTTTGTAAATATACAGATAGGTTTTAGATTGCAGAGTGCAGCAGCTCCATTTCATCTTTGGAAAACTATCATACACATTTTGTAGCACTATCAGTAATGAACAATACTTGGTAAAATCAAACAAGCTGAGAACCAATTTGGTATTGATAGCATGAGATAGCGCTGTATCCAAACATACTTTCACAGATTGTAAATTCCTGTGATCTCCCTGCAGAATCAAAAAGCTGAATGGACTTCAAATACACTAAACATTTTAGCTAATCATTTAACAGATTCCTTACAATTTTAATGAAAAAGGTAATTTACTACAATTACAGTTTAATTACTTCACCCTTAGCATATCCTCTTATATGATAGCTATCAGATCTAATTATTTCCTTTCCATTTGAGTTTAATAAAAAAGGAATTGGGCCAATGTAATGACTAGAAAACCTAGCTATAGTGGAGTAACACAGCTGAGTTTTTATCATGCATCTACTGGGGCACCACTAGCTTAAACTGGGGAAATTTGTACTCTGGAACAAACCCAGAAATTTTAGTGGAAATACAACCCATTCAAATACCACTACATTTTCTCTTAAAAGCTCCAATGAGCAGATCTAAATCTCCATATAAACCAATGAGCATGTGTATTGTGATTGGAAAGAAGTGCAGGGCACCATTAATGACCTGGAAATGAATCTGACTAAGCTGTTATAGCCCTGTAACACATATTTGAATCACAACTTGTGGAAAACAATCTGATTCCCTCAAATTTCTCAGTCATACAGTGTTTTGATAGTAGTGTTGGTCAGGAAATTTCTTTCAGACCTGCTTTTATGATTGGCATTCCTCCTCAAACTTTCTGATGTTTTCACTACAATAAATAAAATTTAATAATAAAGCTTAAACTACTTGAATTATCAATTGCTTTTGATGGTGTATTTTCTCAAGGTGCTGACATTTCCTCTGGCCACTGGCTTAGAAAGCACAAGATGGTTCAATCTCTGATCTAGCAACACCAGATGTCCTGTGAGTCGTGCGGTTGTAGATGCACCAGAAGAGATACAGTCTCCAATAGCCACCTGAATTCTATCTTTCTGGAGACAAGGCAGCAACAAAGATGCAAATTAATGATGAAATTGCTAGAAAGAAATATTTTCATATAAACCCTAGGAAGATGGCAGAAATAATATTAAGCTCAAAATGACAGCATGAACTGTTCTGTTTCATGAAAGTCTTGTTCTTTTTTTGATACAAAATATCAAACAGAAAGTCTCATCATTTTCTAATCTCCTTTTTCTGCCCTGCAGAAATACTAGCATTTCCTATCCAAGAGAAAATCTAGTTTTCACTCCGCAACAGTAAGTTTGGAAAAGGATTTTATTTGCAGCATAAAAGTCATAACATTGATGATATCCCTAACTTGAAGGGCCAAAGGACTTCGGAATTGGGTTGCAGTTTTTTATCCCTTTCTTCAGAACATTAATTTCACATTCTTAAACTCGTTTGGTGCTTCTGAAGATTGAGACATATTAGTTGTCTTTGCTTTCAAGCAGGTTCCCATTTTTTCTCATGCTTACTTTGCCTTCCTAGTTTGACCCATTGTATTGGGTTTGCATGGCAAGGTTTTGGTAGCAGGAAGGACTTCTCTGAGAGGCTGCTAGAGGCCTCCTCCATATCCAACAGACCCAATGCCAGCCAGCTCCAGGATGGACTCACTGCTGGATGAGGCCAAGCCTATCAGCAGTGGTGATAGTGCATTTGGGATAACAGATTTAAGAACGGAAAGAAAGTTATTGTGCAGAAAAAAATTGCAGCCAAAGAGAGGAGTGAGAACATGTGAGAGGAACAGTCCTGCAGATACCCATGTCAGTGCAGCAGCAGCAGCAGCAGCAGCAGCAGCAGGGGGTGCTCCAGACACCAAAGCAGAGATTGCCCTGCAGCCCATGGGGAAGACCATGGTGAGGCAGCTGTCCCTGTGCAGCCCATGGAGGCCCATGGGGGAGGAGAGATCTGCCTGTAGCCTCTGGAGGACTCCACACTGAAGCACGTGGATGCCCAGAGAAGGCTATAACCTTGTAAGAAGCCCATGCTGGAGCAGGCTCCGGGCAGTACCTGCAGACCTGTGGAGAGAGGAGCTCACACTGGAGCAGATTTGATGGCAGGACTTGGCACCCCATGGGGGACCCACACTGCAGCAGCCTGTTCCTGAAGGACTGCGCCCCATGGAAGACTCACACATTGGAGCAGTTCATGAAGAACTGCAGCCTGTGGGAAGGACCCATGTTGGAAAAGTTCATGGAGGATGATCTGCCAGGGGAGGGACCCTGTGATGGAGCAGGGGAAGAGTGTGAGGAGTCCTTCCTCTGTCTGAGAAGGAGGGAGCAGGATAGACAACATGTGATGACCTGATTGCAGCCCTCGTTCCCCATCCCCTGAGCTGCTGAGGGAGGAGGTAGAGAAAGTTAGGAATAAAGTTAAGCCCTGAAAGGAGGATGGGGGGAAGGGGGTGTGTTTTTAAGATTTTGTTTTACTTTCTATTATCCTACTCTGATTTGATAGGTAATAAATTAAATTAATTTCTCCAACTTGAGTCTGTTTCCCCCATGATAACTGCTGAGTGATCTCTTCCTGTCCTTATCTCTAGACAGGAGATATTCATTACATTTTCCACTGACAAGGGGAGTGATAGAGCAGTTTTGGTGGGCACTTGTCATCCAGAAAAGGTCAAGACACCACACCCATCCCATGCAGCTTCATGCCTTCCATGCAAAATTGTCCACACTGTCGAGCAGAATTTGTAAAATTTTGTAAAGATCAGGCTCCCAGCTATTTCAGAAGGAAGGCTTTTTCCTCTCCATTGTGCAGTAAAATATCTTTGCATTCTTCAATGGTCTTAACAACATTATTTAATCAATCCATTATCCAGAAAATAAAGTCACTCCATCATCTTTCTCAAATGTTCTAAGTGTGGCTCAACACCCGTAGGATGAAAAGTTGCACGCACCTTAAATCTTTATACTACAACCCATTTGTCATCTTTTTGTTCTTTCTTTTCTTTTGAGTTTAAACCATTGCTCTCTGTACTCTTAATCGAACAACAAACAAGAATGACATACTTGGCCTCAGTTTCAGTTGAAAAATTTTGCCTTCACATTGCCTTTTCTGCACAGAAATGAAATGGGTCATCTGGTCTTTAATAAAACTGCCTGCAGATCATCAATCTGTTAAGTTTAAGATTAATCAACACTTATTTACTTCAAACAAGAGTAGAAGCTGGATTTTTAAAAGGACTCAGCAGCAGTTCTCTCTTTGTCCTCATTGAAGTCTGTTGGCTTCTGCTGATGAATTCAATGAGCTGAAAAAGCCATTTAAGAAATCCCAGTCTGTGCCTTACAGACAAGATTATTGGTTAAAGAGCACCTTCCTATGATAACCTGGGTCATTTCAATATCCAGAACTCTGAAGCTTATAGCAATTTCCTTTCCATACAGAAGTGTTGATATCCTCTCAAAAAGGCTTTCAGAATATTTCCCAGATTTCTCCATAAACTGCAGAATTCAGTGAAATATGAAAGCATGAACTCTTCTGTTACCCATTAAAAAATATTTTGAGGGTTCTGCAGTTTTAATACCTCAACAATTTCTTTATCTGTGCTTGCTACTGAGAAAAGCAAAATCTCTGCAAAAGAGAAATTAAACCATTCTGATAACTCCTGTCATCAGACATGGCTCAAAACTTTCAATCTTTCATAGAATTATCTTTAAAATTAAGAATCAGAAGATACAGGAAATGAACAGATTTTACATATTTAACACATTTTACATATTTAATTTTCTCTCTTAAAATCACATCTTTTCTTTTAACTTTAGGTTAGCATACCGTTAGCCAATCTGCAGAAACTGAAATTATTTGGTTCTGTAAGGAGTCCTGAGAGTAGCTTTAAAGAACAGGACATTTTGTACCTGTCTATGAATACCATCTGGATGGACATATCCAAGATTTTCTCTCACAAACTGAAAAAGTTGTTTGTTAAAAAAAAAAAAATAATCATCATCATAGAATTATTATAGAATGGCTTGGCTTGGAAGGGACCATAAAGATCATCTAGTTCCGCTCCACTCCCCTCCCCACCTTGCCATGGACGGGGATTTCACCCCCTAAATCAAGTTGCTCAGGGCCCCATCCAACCTGCCTTTGAACACTTCCACGGATGAGGCATCCGCAGCTTCTCTGGGCAACCTGGTTCAGTACCTCACCATGCTCACAGTAAATTTCCTCCTACATCTAGTATAAATCCCTCCTCTTTTAGTTTAAAACCATTCAGCCTTGTCTTGTCACTGTCTGCCCATGTAAAAATCTCCAGTATAAGTGATCTGATATCTTTGTCTTGGTCCAAAACCACAGAATCTTAAATTTTAGAACAATAAATACTGTTAAAATTTGTATGAAAATACTATGTGTAAATATGGTATCACACAATTTCCAGGACATCTCTAATCACTTATGTTGGCTTTCCATCATCTCTCCTCAAAGTAAGAAAATATTAGAAGTTGTACACTATGAGTTTTCATAAGATAACAACATCCTGTTCTAATTTGAGAACCCATCTCTTCCCTCATTCACAGCCATAAATATTTGTAGATGTGATTTTCTCCTAGGTGGAGATGCCCTGGACTTCATCACTGCCTTCCCCAAGGTTTTCTTGCAGGGAACAAGAGCATTCAGGTCGATCTCAGTTTCACTAGCAAGGCTGCCCGAGAACACTGTTCAGATATTGCACTGAATTCCCTGGGATCACCGGGGAGAAAAGGCAATCTGGTCCATTGCCACTGGGTCATTCATTAACCTCTATCAATTTTAACATTTACACCTGCCACTACTTTCCTGCTGCTAGAGTCTTGGCAAGGCTGGCACTTCCAGGGCATTCCTGCCAGCTGGGTTTTCCTGACAGCGTTCATTAGCAGGTAATTTGCCAGTTACTCCGAAGGACCTTGTTGTGTTCTGTGGTTTGAAGATCTCTAGCATACACCTGTTGTGGCTAATTGAATTCTAGCAATCCATGCTATAGTTACTTTCATTAAAGGATGCTTGCAGCCTTTTAAAGGAACAATTAAAACATCCTTTTTCACTTGCAGATTAAAAAATCTGCTGGCTTTTTCACCAGCTATGCCCAGTTGCAGATACTGGAACCACACAGACCTCCCTTGCTGTGAGGCTTTCAGTAGGTTTTCTTTTTACTTTGTTTTACTTTTATTTTGTTTTGCTGCCACTGTTCATTGTGTAAGATTGAGCTTCAGAATTATAGAATTCCCGTTTCTCAGTCTGAGTGCTGAATGTTTATGTCCTTTATGTGCAGTGCAAACTGTGTTCTAGACAATGGTTTAGAGCATTTTTATTTCAGAACCGCCATACCTTTGGAAACAAATGAAATCTTGTCAGTGCTTTATGTTGATGTTCATTCATGATACAAATTAGGCTAAACATTGAATATTATTTTCATGCTATTTGATACTTTTGTTCCATTGGTAGAAATCCTGGATTTTTTGCAGTCATTCCATAGGTCACTCCCCAGTACTGCACGAATCCACTGTGATTCACTGAATACAGATTGTGGAATTTTTTATCTGACATAGCTCAACTATAGGCCAGGCAAATCTCTTGCAAATCCAAATGCATTGCTGGACATGAAAATACCAAACCACTTTGATTTTTGAAGACATTTAAGTGCATCTATGTCACAGCCCCTCCTATGTAAGAAAATATTTCAATTTCTATTTTAAAAGCTACTAATGCCTGATGCAGTTGAAGCTCTCCCATGGACTCCAGAGAAGGAAATTTCAGCCTCAGTGAACACCTGATGTATCATCATTTCTGATGTAATTTTCCTTTTTTCCCTTCTCTTTTTCATCATTGCAAAGCTAAAGAAGTGGGTTTGTATGTGCAAGTTAGTTTAATGCAATCATTACTATAAGATGATTTTTAAAATCTGCTTTCCTATTTCTTTATGTAATAGCTCTTATTCTCTATGTAATTTTTTTTTTTTTTAAACCTGTTTGAACAATTATACATACAAAACTGATATGGAAAGGCTGTACTTAGTA
This sequence comes from Dasyornis broadbenti, assembly GCA_013397935.1. Lineage (NCBI taxonomy): Eukaryota > Metazoa > Chordata > Aves > Passeriformes > Dasyornithidae > Dasyornis > Dasyornis broadbenti. The sequence goes on from VZRN01001248.1 coordinate 45,673, forward strand.
ATTTCTCTGTCTCATTATGAAGGGAAATAATTTGTTTAGTTTTGAAGATTTGACAGCAGGGAACAGTGAAGCTGTCATGTCAGAGCAATGATTTCCTTAGCACCTTATTGCCCCATATGAGGTTTTATACTTAACATTTCTTTAAGCACTTGGGACAACTGTGTCCAGCTGCATGGAGTAATTAGACCACCTTTTTACTGCCTGGTGCCTGTTCTAGTAGGAGACTCCAAGGTGCAAATGTCTTGGGAAGGAAAATCAAAAGGTCCCTCAAAATGAAAACGATTATGCACAGCAAGTTGTTCCTGTCATCTCAAGGCCAGGTTGGGTGGGGCTTTGAGCAATCTAGTCCAGTGGAAGGTGTCTCTTCCCATGGCAGGGAGGTTGGAACTACATGATTTCTAACATCCCTTCCAACCCAAACCAGTCTGTAATTCTATGATCTCTCCTACTGAGTGGTTTGGGTGAGCGGATTGGGCCTCTCCCAGCAATTCCTAGCCACTGCTCCCCATGGGACTGGTGAGTAAGAGTTTAATAAAGTTATAGTTCCTTGCAGTGCCATGTGTTTTAATGGTTCCACATTTTCCAGCTGTCATTTCCACTCTCCCAAAATCCCTCCCAGGCTTGGAACAGGAATGAATTACAATCCTCCTGTTCGGAGGGTAACAGTGCTTGCCAGATTCATTCAAATTCTACTGCTTCCACCTAAAAACCTGCTTCCAATAGCCTCTAAAGAGCAAAATGAGGAAGCTTTGTTCATAGAAACTCCATCACCTGCTCACATACTGCTACAAACAAACATCACAGTGGATTATGATGCCAGAATTGAGAATTGTACCATTCTATCAAAGCTGAAGAAAATCATTTTGGTGCTAGGGATGTAAAAACCTCAGGAGAAATGGATGAAAGAAGGAGTCAGAAATTTTAGGAAAAAAAAAATGGAAGGAAACTTTAGCTGCAATGGAATAAAAATTGAAAATATGTAAAAATGAAACCCTTCCTTTGACAAGGAAGTTTGAGCTAAGAAAATCATTGCTCTGACATGCTATCTTCACTGTTCCCTGCTGTCAAAACTTCAAAATTAAAAAAAATTATTTCCCTTCATAAGGAGACAGAGAAATTACATTTTAGGTTTGTTTCCAATTATAACTCAAAATAATATGCATGTCAGGCAAGCAGCTGCTCTAAGTCCTATTTTACTTCCTTGCTTTTCTAGTTCACTCCTTTCCTTTACTTTTACTGACTGCAGAACACTCATGAAGGGGTGTAGGAGCAAATATCTTGACAGTCCATTTTGAATCCTAGGGAAACAAGAATAAATTCTGTACTTGAAGAGGTGAGTGAAATATCAATTTCTGTTACAAAGAGCAGCAGAAATTCAGGGACAGTTGCTTCTGAGAAGTTCTGGTAATACCATGAAGTAAAGATTACTCAGTCTCCACACAAAAAATTGAATTGTGCTGAGTGACTTGTGTAAGATTCAGGAAGGTAATATAATCCTTTACAAATTTGTCCCTGAAAGACCTTTTTTTTTTTTTTCCCCCATTTTATGGAGACATTCAGAAAACTTTCTCTCCCCTTTTTAGCTTTTAATGCTGAGGCAATTGCTCTATTTTCCCTGTTCATAGGTTTTCAGTCCTTTTGCCCCTTCTTTTGTGTTATGTTAGTAGTTGTACTGGGTTTGCACAGCCAGGTTTTGGTAGCAGGGGGCTACAGGAGTGGCTTCTGTGAAAAGCTGCAAGAAGTTTTCCCCATGTCCAAAAACACCAATGCCAGATGGCTCCAGGATGGACCTACCACTGGCCAATGCTGAGGCCATCAGAGATTGTAGCAACACCTCTATGATAACCTATTTAAGAAGACAAAAAAGGTATTGTGGAGATGTAATTGTGGCCAGAGAAGAGCAGGGGGAGAACATGTGAGAGCAATAGTCCTGCAGACACCAAGATCAGTGGAGAAGGAGGGGCAGGAGGTGCTCCAGGCACGGCAGCTGGGATTCCTCTGCAGGCTGTGGGGAAGCAGCTGTGCCCCTGCAGCCCATGGAGGACCACAAGGATGCAGAAATCCATCCATAAAGGAGACTCCCGCCGGAGCAGGTGGATGCCTGAAAGAGGCTCTGACCCCGTGGGAGGACTCTGCTGGAGCAGTCTCCTGGCAGGGACGTGCAGACCCATGAAGAGAGGATCCCATGCTGGAGTAGGTTTACTGGAAGGACTTGTGACCTTGGGGGGACCCATGCTGGAGCAGCCTGTTCTTGAAGGACTACACCCTATGGAAAAGTGATCCACATTGGAGCAGCTAGAGAACTGTCTCACAAGGGAGAGACCCCATGGTGGAATAGGGGAAAGAGTCCTCTCCCTGAGCAGGAGCAGGAACAACCTGTGATGAACTGACCATAACCCCCATTCCCTGTCTCCCTGCACTGCTTGGGGGAGCATGTAGAGTTGGGAAAGAGGGAGGGGTCAGGGGAAGTTGTTTTTAAGATTTATTTTGCTTCTCATTATCGTGCTCTGATTTTGCTAGTAATAAATTCAATTAATATCCCCAATTCTAGTCTGTTTTGCCCATGTTGGTATTTGATGAGTGATCTCTCCCAGACCTTATCTCAATTCTTGAACCTTTTGTTACATTTTGTTTCCCCTGTCCATTTGTGGAAGGCTGTGATAGAGCAGCTTTGGTGGATGCCTGGCATCCAGCCAGGGCCAAACCACCACAGTAGTGTGATCCTTCTTTGAAGTTTCCCACTCACTTACCAGAAAGAAAGAAAAATTAGCTAATTTCAGACCCTGAGTGGCCACTCTTGGTTAAGAAAGCAGGGATTTCCCTCTCTGGTTGGGGCAGGATCTGGTACAGACCACTGGGGTGGAAGGAAGCAACAATCACTGGATTTTACTGCTCCTAGGCCACTGGAGAGGCAGGTCTTCCCACTTCTTAAACTGTGTTTTCCCACCAAGGAAGGCATCAAATGGGTGTGTACACACTATACCAGCTTTTGTCCAGACATTAAAAACATTTATCAGCATTTCTTTTTCCTCTGAATATCAGACAAGTAAATTGTGCACCAGGAATTACTTTTTTCTTTTTACGTATAGGCTTCACTCTATGTTTGCATTTTCACACTGAGGATTTCACAGTTATATGTGACTCAGCCTTTCCCTGTGAACTACTAAATCACCTGATCTCCATGGCAACTTGCCTTATGGGACTGTCAATTAACTGACCTCTGGGTTTATAGAGAGCTGGTGTGTATAATGTACCTTTCCTAGAAAAACCAGTATCTCCCAAGCCAGCCTTTTGCCAGAAAAGGTTGCAAACCCTTCTGCTTAATCTACCACGCAGCCTCTCCCAATATATTCATCTGGAGACGAATTAAGTAAGGCACAAAACCTAAGCCACAGTACTGGCAAAATTTTCTTGCCCAAAATTCAAGGAAAAATCCCATACTTCATTTTGCAATGCAGCTCACTGAGTTCTCAGCAAGGGACCAATCCAGACCTAGCTACCAGTTACCTACACCCTGTAGGTGTATTTTCCAAATTAATTGCTATGATCCTTCTATGAGGTAGACTCCAACAGGGAAAACAATGAACCTCAGACCTTCATTAAACAGTGAGTGGCTAAACACTGCTTTTCTTCCTCAGCTCATAATGTGAGGCAGCTGCCTGGTGGAGAGAGCAGAAGAAACTGCATGAAAAGATGCCAAACTGTTTGCTTCCACTCTAGCCACTCCTAAAGAATATCTTTAATAGGCAAATGAAACAGTCAATTTGAACACAAGCCTGTTTTTGTTTTTTGTTTTAAATTAATGCTTTTAGTCATGTGCCAAGACAGTTCATAAAAGCTTTTATCTTTTGTAAAAAAGCCCCCAAATATAAAAAACATGAACATGGAAATATTCCCAATATTTATCTTTGCTGGAGCTATCTTGATGCCGTTTCTTCTCTAGCTGTTTTTCACAAGCTCACAGATTTCTTTTTTCTTGGTTGGGAAGTAAATATTAGACCCAGATTTGAATCAAATCTGGAAATGCTGTGGGAGCATTTATTATCACAAACAGTGTGATAATACCTGTTCAGATCCTAAAAATAATCTGAAAACACATCTGTGAACATCAAACATTGTAAAATCCATTATTCCAGGGCACTTCAACATTGATTGAAAGTCCTTTAATTGTGTCAGCTGAACTTGGCTATTCAGCAAAGTCCACTGGAATTTTCTTGGGAAAATTTCTATCATTGCCTGCACTTTCAATGGTAGCATATAGATGCAAAAGGATCATCTTTAATTAAAGTTGTGTTTGCTTCTCCTGATCTAAAATACCACAGTCCATGAACTGTCATTTCATCATCCTACACTGTAGTTATAAAATTATTTGCTTTTTATAGCAATTCTTGCAAGAGTTTTAAGATGTACCCTTTATTTTTCTTTTTTTTTTTAAATTTATTTTTTGAGACTTGAGACTAACAGGACCTTATTTCAAAAATATTTATTTCAAATATATCATGCATTTTTCTGTCCTGTTTCTGGTCAATATCTGCCTTCTTTCCACCCTCACACATGGTATGGTATTAATATTTCATTCAGCTTTTCTACCAGAAGTCATATTTACAGTATCTTAAATATTTTTCATTTTCACTGCAGAATAAAGTATACTGCTCAGTAATTTATTGAGCATCCTTATTGTCTCTGGGTTTTTTTTTTTTTTTCTGAGAGGACTCTATATTTTTCCTTGTGACTCAGGGTGGTTGCATGTTTTACCTTGGCAGATGTACAATAGAAATGGCAGAACACACAAGCATATGCATACATTATTTTAAATAATACTATTTATTTCTTTTAGCCATTTTATACCATCACTGCCTTCTCTGATGCAAATAAATAAATGCAAATAAAAGAATAGAATATACTATGTGTGTTCACTAGAAAACATCATTTTATAATGCAATCACAGTGCTGTAGTAAAGCTGGAACTTCACCCATGTAATCCCACAAATTGTTCTCTCACTCCTACAATTTTATAGGAAAAATGCTAAGGTGGCACATTAAGGAGCCCAAGAAACTTTGATTCTGATGTTCCAAACACTAACAGAGATGAATAAGCACCACAACAGCTAAGTTGCCACAGCCCTTTCTGAAGAAGAATGTGAAACACCTTGTGAGCGCAGGTTGGATGAGAACAGAAAGGAGAAGAGCAATGAGGACATGGCTCTTCTAAAAAACTTCACAGAACCACAGAATCACAGAATCTGCTGAGCTGGAAGGGATCCACAAAGATCATCCAGTCTCATTCCCAGCCCTGCACAGGACCATCCCCAAGAGTCACACCATGTGCCTGAGAGCATTGTCCAAACACTTCTTAACTCTGTCAGGCTGGTGCTGTGACCACTTCCCTGGGGAACCCATTCCGGTGCCCCAACACCCTCTGGGTGACAAAGCTTCTTCTGATATCAAACATAAACCTCCCTGACCCAACTTCAGGCCATTCCCCTGCTTCTGTCACTCAGCACCACAGAGATCAGTGCCTGCCCCTCCTCTTCCCCTCATGAGGAAAATGCAGACTACAGTGAGGTCCTCTCTTTCTGTTCATCCTATGGACAAATACTTGTCATAAAAATGGGATAGATCGTGGAACTCTGATTCCTGAAGATGGACTGAAAGGGACAAACCAAAGGAAAGCATGTTGCAATGGGAAGCTCTGAGCACAGCAATGCAGACGCAGTCTGAGTTGTCACTTGGTAACTTGCACAGCTATCAGAAATTAGTTTTCTTTTGTACTGAAGGTGTGCAAACTCAATTATTTGTTAAAAATTAAAATAAATAAATAAAGGCCCTTTGGTTCCTGAAAACTCCAGCTTTTACTTCAAGAAGTTATTCTTGCAGTACATTTCAATAGAAAGATCTGTTTTTCTATAAAGTTTATTATATTCAAATTGAAACTAGGATGGCATGATGAAATGTCCTCAAATGTCAGGTACCCAGGAGTGAGTGCGCGGGCCTCCTCGAATGAATGTTGCAACAAAGCTGCTAGATCTGAGCTTATCACTTTATGGACAATTGTAAGCTCTGTGGCTGCAGCTTTTATGCATCATAGGCTCTTATACTGGCACTGTGGCTCAATGTGTGCTTTTATATGTGGATACATTAAATGCCAATATTTTATGAATTCACATACAAAAAGTATGGACTTGTCTGTCCAGAGAGGCTTCCTACAGGAAGCAGAGTGACAGTGTGACCTATGTCACATTCACAAAGTAAGCATGAGTTTCTCACTACCAATTAGCTTTCTGGTACAAAACTTGCTTTATCCCAGAGCCCCAGACAGCGACTATACAAATGTTAATACCAGAATGGATTCTGTCAACTTTTTATTATAACTTATAACCTTTGCACTAACATTTAGTAGTACATTTTGAGTACAAAATCCAAAGAACTGATCTACAAAGTGCACTTAAATTAATACTGAATTTTAAATGCTCTTTAACCGCCAGCTACCTGGAAAACCGGTGTTACTACTGCTATACTTAAGCAGCTTTAAAAAGCTGGAGTTTAAGGTCAGAGATAACTATTGAGTAAAGCGCGCTTTCTGAATTCAAATGCTAAACATTGAGTATGGTGTGGATCTTGTGTTGCACATTTCTCAAGACTGTGAAAAGAATCCATGCCTAACTGTAGGTATTGTCCTTTTGCATAAGAGCCACTACAGGACACGCACCCACTGCAAGTACTTTTAATCACAGTGTGGGTCTTTGAAAATTCTTCCAAAGGGCGGGAAACATCCTGCTCTCCTTTGAGTGGTGGAGGCCACTATGGACCTACACATGCAATAAAATTTTTAAGGGTAAGTGGAAGCAAGCATCTGATTTATTAAGTTATTTAGTTAAGGACTATTAAGTACAAAAGGAATGCAAAAGCAACAAGGAAATTGATAGATGAAAAGGAAAAGGAAAGTGACCATAATGAAGATCAGAACTCTTTGGCCACTGATTGATGGCCATTAAGGGAACTGCTCAGGCACAGCCTTGGGGAGGTCACTTGAGCTGTGTAACTAATAAGGAGGAAAACATTATAATTGGGAGCATTGGGGGATAGTTCAGGAGACTTCTGTGAGTCTTCTCACCCTTTTGGAAGGGTCTGGTGGCATTACGTAAAACATGTTGTGGAATGTTTAGGAAAATGGCCAAAGGAAGGCTCATGCTGCACCATGGACCAACAAGCACAAGAGAAAGGAGGAGAGGAAAAGGATGGTCACACATAATCAGCCACACACCCATGGTTGGGTTTAGTCACTGGGGGGGAAGGGGGGTATGCTTGCAAATGGATAAGGAGAGGAGCGACTCTGCATATTTCACTACTGAAATTCAACCCTGACTCAGCAGCTGGTAAGAAGATGGAAATATGGGCAACTAAGGAGAGTTTGTCAGTACAAGGCACCTCATTTCTGTAGAGACAGAGCATTATACATGGGATAATGTGATATGCCAGACTGCTGAGTGGGGGATGACCTAGTTGACACCATGTGAAAACTGACAGCAAAGCCCTCATGCTCTTCCTGGGCCATGGAAAGAAAAGACACTAATTTCCATTGCTGCATATTTGGCATCATTTGGAAGAAAACTCTCAGCAGGCAAATTGCTAAATAAATATCTCATAAAAGAAAACATCTTTGCCTATATTGTTTCTATGAAAATATTTATTCTGAAGGAATGTTCCTTTAATCTAAAACAAATAAAGCTGTTAAATCTTCCTGCACAAGTTGTCACAAAACCAGTACAAATCCTTTGTCAACAGTTTTCATTAGCATAGAAAGTCAGCACAGCAAGAACCGTAACTCTATCCATCTGGTACTGGAAAAAATACATATACATATATATTCCAAAAAATCAGCTGACTTTAGTACTCCCCACAGTCTTGATTTTCAGACTGTTGCTTTGAACACTACCATGCACGAGGACACAGCCTTCACATTAAAAAAAAAAAAAAGAAATATCCTCCCTTTTTCATGTGCCTTTCGTGTGCATTTTTCTGTTCTTTACCTTACAGTGTCTGCAGAAAATATCAAATGTAAGAGTGAAACTGGGCTTCCACAGTTAGGGCAGACATATCGCTAGCTTTAGGTTGCTAAATTTGAACAATGAAGGACCACTAATGCGTTTGAAAACCGTATGTTGTTATGGGGGAATGTCAGAAGGTTAACATCAACCTAAGCCACGTATGGCTCTAAAGCTCTTTTCATCCTCTCATGGAGATTGCAAAGGGTTTGTCAACCTTTCAGAGTCTTCAGTTCTGGATCACAGAATCACTGAGACTGGAAGGAACCCCTGGAGACTGGGCAGTCCAATAGCACTGCTCAGAGCAGAGAGCCAGCTAGAGCAGGTTGTTCAGGACTTTGTCCAGGCCATTTATGGGTATCTATTAGCTTGGAGACTCCACAACCTCTCAGGGCAACCTCTGCTGGTTTTGACTATTCTTAAGGTAAAAGTGTCTTTCTTACGTTAAAATGGAATTTTCAGTATTTCCAGGCACTTCCATTGACTCGTAGCCTCTCACTGGATACCACTGAGAAGTGCCTGGCTGCATTTTCTTAAGTGCCCGTGACGTCTAAAACAGGGTAACTTGTAACAGAGGCCAAGACAAGTTAGGAGCATAAAAAACAGACAAATTTATTCAAGGTCTTCAAGGTACATTCAGGGCAAGCAAGGTCCCCCTCGTGGGGCTACACCTGAAAATGGACACTGGGTCACGCACTCTTCACCTTTTATAAGTTCTGTCATATCAGCATATCGGCCCCAGTTCTCCACTCACACCCTGAGGTGATGATGGCAACCACCCCAGGCCTGTTGCCTCTCCAACCCACTGTTGTTTACATATTTTTGGGGCCCCAGGGCAACAAAATGTCCTTGAATTTCTACTGTTTTGGCTAAAGCTGATAGGAACAGAGGTTTTTAACGTTTTGTAAGAAGCACAGAACTACACCAAGTTACAGAAACATAAAGAGTAAAAACTAGGCAAAATTCTCAGGCATCACCCCCACCACTCATGTATTTATACACGTTTGCTGATAAGATCCCTTTGAGCCTTCCATTCTCCTGGATGAACAGTCCCAATCTTCTCAGCTTCTTCTCAGACATCAGATGCTCCAAGTACTTCATTGGTTCAGCCTTTTGCTGGATTCTCTGCAGTATGCTCATGTCTCTCTTCTACTAGAGAGCCCAAACCTGGACCCAGCACTTCAGATGTGTCTCATTGGTTCTGAGTCGATGGAAAGAGTCACCTCATTGGGCCTGCTGGCATTGCTTCTCCTCACTTTCCACTTATTTATCCCATATTTTGCTAGTTTTTCTGGATGGTTATTACAGAAAACCATGTTGAAAGCCTTGCTTAAGTTGAGATAAATAACACCCACTGCTCTGCCTTCATCCACCAGCCAAAAATCTCTTTGTAGAAGGCTGTGAGGCTGTTTAAATGTGATTTCCCCTTTGTAAATCCCCAGTGACTTCTCTCAGCTGCCTGCTTCCCACTGAGCAACCGGCTCTATTGGAAGGTGTCCCTGTCTATGACAAGGGGGTTGCAATGAGATGATCTGTAGGGTGCCTTTCAACCCAAACCATTCTACAATTCTATGATCTGTTTGGAAATGGCTTCCAGGAGGATTTGACCTGTACAGACCTGTTAAATGGTGGGTTAGTTCAGAATATTTTAGCCAAATAACATGGGAACAGCAGGTGATCCAAGCCCAGCCATACATGAGTTTTCTAGAGGAGTAAATTAGACAGTTCATAGAATGTGGTGGGCTTGGGTTTTTTTAATTTTTGAATGATTAAGACATTTCAGTTATTCTTATACAGATAAGTGGGGGACAGAATATCCTTCCAATATTCATTTATTGGAGATTTAGTCAAAGCTATTGAAGCTTTTGAAATGACACAAATATGCTCTGATAAGTTCTGGTTGCGTCTAACATAAATTAAGTCCTTTTGCTATGGGTATAAGATTTACATATCATGAAAGTTGATCCTGGACTTTGACTGTTTCAATATCTTTGTACACAGCAATGAGAATAAGTTTGTCAGAGAAGGAATTTTTACTGCAGGAACTGAAGAAGGAGAGGAAAAAAAAACAAGAAAAGAAGAAAAAGAAAAAGAAGAAAAAGAAAAAGAAAAAGAAAAAGAAAAAGAAAAAGAAAAAGAAAAAGAAAAAGAAAAAGAAAAATAAGAAAAGCCAAAGATGTGTAGATGTTTTACATGAAAACTTTTGTGTCTACCCTCCTGCTACTGACAGTGTTGACCTTATTTTGATTGCCAAAAGTAGATGCCCAATGCTATTTGAGATGCCTTGGGCATGCCTGCATACATTGATCTGGTAAGTGAAGACTCTTTCAAATTGAATAAAAAGTGGAAGCCATGGCTGTTGTGAGTCTTTTTGCAGGAGTATTGCAGCTCTAATTTTGCTAGATTTGCCTGAAATTCTAGGTCTTCTCTCCTTGTTTACTAGTCAGTCAGATTCTAAAGATTGTATCTCTGTCTCATTTAACATCAGTCCTAAAGGTGGTAAAATCTAGTTTGCTAGGACTAGAAAATCTCAGCTGAATAACAGAAAATCATATATCCATTTCAAAATACTCAACTCAGGTGCCTCCATGTGTTCTTCTGTATTTAGAACTTTACATGGGAACATTGCATTTAGGGGCTGATGGAGCAGGATTGTTTGTGTGCTCAGCAAGCCCATGAAGAGGAATAAAAAAATAATTAAATAAGAACATGAATAAAATGCATGATGTAAGTTGTAGGTATTGATGTATAACAGTTAGGTGCTCTCTCAAGTGTTTCTGTTATCCAGAGTCACTATAGTGAATATATTTCTTTCCCTTCTATACAGCTCAGCAGTGGAATAGAAATTTAACTTCTGTGGAGTATTAGAGATGTGTCACTGAAAGGTTTAGGAAAGCAGAAGATACAGACACACATCCTCATTTTAGAAAATTCTTGGATGTGTTGAAAGATGAGGAGGCTCAAAAATAATTTTAAATTAGCTCTAAGGCTCTTTAATACTGAAGGCTATATAATCCATCTGATGGATTTCGGGGGCAGAGATAATTTTTGGTATCAAAGAGTTCAGCAAGGAAATTTCTTTGCAGTTTCTATTTGCCCAAATTTCTCTTCTGCAGCATTTTTACAAGTATCTTGATCTGTTTTGCTCTGGGGACCATCTTCTTTCTCAGAGCCAGGAGAAATGCTATGACAAGAGGAATAAATACAGAGAGCTGCCACCTTGGCTCTCCTTTGGCAGCAAGACTGCCATGGTACAGCAACTCTTTCCTTCCCTTCTCAAGAAGCGTTGGTGATCCAGAAAAGTCCAGCCCCAGGAACTGCAGCCCAGGAAAGATGCTGGAGCATGGTGGTGGTGGGAGAGCACAAGGCAAGGGGCAAGCATCAAACAGGAAAGCAGGGCCTAACACAAAATGGTCAAGAAATAAATTTCATGCTGTCTTCTTCCCATTCTTCCCTATTTCTGTCTTCCAGGCCCTTAATTTTTTAGCTCTTCCTTCTAAAGAGCAAGACTGTTCATTAATCTTTTCCCCCATATTGTCTAAAGTACCCAAAAAATATTTTCTTCACCACTTCTCCATACTTTAAATCTTGATTTCCTTTGTTCAACTTCTCTTTCTTTTCTTCCTCAGTATATTCTTCCTGGAACTCTTAAACAAGTGTCATCCTAGCCAGCCTTTGCTACAATTTTAGTGCTCAAATATTCTAAGTGAATCATCTTTTTCATGTAATTCCATTTGTACCAGGAAACAGGACTATGTCATAATAACATGAAAATACTTGCCTAGAAATAGTTCTGATATTTGTGAAGTGAACCATGTTTTCTTGCCTGCTTTGTGTTCTAGGATGTGTGCTGTACTGTTATTTTACATTTTTATCAGTAAGGTTAGCAAACACCTCTAAAAAGTGTAGTGTCCAGAAGTTAAGCTGACATGGTTGGCTGGCAAAACATATAAATAAGGAGTCATCTTTTAAATTTTAATTCAAGACTAAAACCAGTTTTTGCCACTCTCATGTCACACCAGACTTTCTATGTGTATATCACCATAGTCCAGTTCTGCTCAAGAGAAACAGAAAAAAGCACTGCCCTTCTCTCTCAGTGGGATAGACTAAGTTACACAGATTAAAATGAGCCCACCCATGTTGGTAACAATTGGGCATCTTTAAGCTCCTAAACTCATGGCGACCTCTTTTCCTTCAGGCTAGAGGCAAAGAGGTCTTTCTGGGTCAGCAGGGGGGTCTTGTCTTCCTGAACAGGAAGAAACATGACAAAAGTTCCCTCTTAGGTAGAAAGAAATGTTCCTCAATGGGATATTTCATTTCCTTGGGGAGCTTCTTCCTGTCAACAATTCTAAACAATGTTTAGAGAGACTATTTGATCCTTCTGAAGCAGGGAAAAGTAATACCTCTTGTAGTCACTGTACTGTCTGCTCAGGAAGACATCAAAGTTGGGAAGGAGAGGCTGTTTCCTAAAGGTTGGTGCCACTTGCATCTGCTTGTTCATTAACACTGTAAAAGTCAGAGACACTTTTTCTGCTTCATCTAGTCAGCCAAGCCACTAGAACTCATGCCAAGAGACATCTTGGATTCTGCAGTTTGTATAATGCAATCAGATGGCTTTTGGCAGTTGAAATACAATCAAATGCATTGTTTTAGATTGAAAAATAACACAGAAATTTTTAAAACTGACTGATTTCTCCCCGTTCTCTATAGAATATATACCAGGTTAGTCTATTCCTACTTATAAATACTCATTGTCCATCTCCCATTGAAGGGTGTGGCTGCTGTAGAGGAAAGCACAAGCCATTCTAGCTGAGCACTATTAGCTGGGTCATGAAATAAATACTTCTAAAGATTTAAACAACTGCTTAAACAACAATTTTTACAACTTACTATATGAACACTCTTTGATGCAAGCAATATAGCATGCTGGTCTGCAGCCAGATATACCTTTAATAACCAATACGTGGGCTCAATCTGTCCATCAACAGGACTGTCATTCACCACCCTGGGAAAAGCTGGTGTCACAGCCAAAGCAACATCACAGGTGTCCTCCTTCACTAGCTCATAACCTCAAAAATCTCCTGACCAGCCCTTGCCTCTCTCAAAGGCTCTTGAAAAGTTAAGTTTAAGCAGCATAGTAGAGCGTTATGAAGGAATTAATCAGTGTGGTTTTTGACCTAAGAAATTTTCTCAGTCGGATCCAGCCAAGTCATCAGTTCTTTCAAAGGTTTGGGTTTACTTCCAACCATCTAATTTTCCAAGACTTGTAATACATGATACCTGTGTCTCTACTTTACATGCATTTACTTTTGTTCAAACTGTGGTGCCTAGCAATAGCTCTGGAAGATGTTCCAGTGCTTTTCTTTTTCATACCAAATGTGTCAATGAACTGAACCCTAGACCATGTGTAGCCATATTTTTCCCCATGGTGATGAACTACCTCGCCCCTGCGACAGAGTAATGACTCTAATGCATTGTCCTACTTGGATTCAAATGGCTGGTTAGCAGAAATTGGGACTTGTACTTAAAAATAGGTACAACAGCTGAATAATCCCAGTGAGTTTTAAATTTTCAGTCCTTCTCTCCAAAGGTGCACTCAGTCATTGCACCAGTGTGTGATAGTTTTATAAGAAAGCAGTAGCCAATATTAGAGGCAAAGCCCCACCACCTCTGGCTGGTGCTGACTGGGCTACAGTTAATTCTCTTTATAGTATCTAATGTTTTGGATTTTAGCTGGAAACAGTGCTGATAACACAGGGATGTTTTTCCTAGTGCTGAGAAGTGCTGTTCCTCACCCCATTACAGAAGCAAGCAGGCTGGAAGTGCACAAGAATTTGAGAGGGGACACAGCAGGGACAGCTGACCCCAACTGACCAAAGGAATGTTCTATACCATATGGCATCATGCTCAGCATCTAAACTAGGGGGAAAGTCACCCAGGGACTATCTGGGCAGCAGTTGCTTGATGATGGGCAATTGTTTTTAATTTGCCTCATTTGTCTTTCATAGGGTTTATTTATCTTTTGTTGTTGTTGTTATTTTATATTTTTCACTATTACTGTTATTATCCATAACTATAATAACTATTGTTATTTTTTATTTCTATTATTAAATTCTTTTTCTCGCAACCCACAAGTTTTGTCCCTTTTACTTTTTCAATCCTCTTTCCCCCATCATGCTGGACAGAGTAAGCAAGCAGCTGTCTGCTGCTAAGTTGCCTGCTGGAGTTAAACCATGACAACCATAAAAAAAAAAAAAAAAAAGGATGAGGGAAGGGAAAAAGATGTATCTGACTTGAGCTCATTATGTACAAAAATTGCTATGATATTGCAAATATTTTTTTATTTAGTCAGAGAAAAGACAGTATTTTCATCAGATTGCTGATCATTGCTTTAGTGCTTTTGTGCTTAACCTAGGAATTTCTTTTCCAAACTGCTTTGCTGGCAAAATAAATGCCAGTAAGAAATCATAGGACAGTTTAAAGAAATTTTTTTTCATAGGGCACATTACTGATTGCTGTTATATTATTCTCATGTGATGGGGCACCAAATCTTAAGAGAGAAGAATTTTAATTAAGCAGGAGAGTGCACTTACTGCCTGCTGGAGACAAACCTGACAGCAAGGCTTGTTATTTAATCTGAGGCCATCTTTCCAGTGCAGAGAGGTCCTTTTAAGCCTATACAGTAATTGAGAGATACTCAGGTGCAACGAGCAAATGTCATGAAAAAGATTTTCAGGGAAAAGTCAGCCCTGCTTCTGTTTAGTACTTCTGGCAGAGTTTTTCATACAAATGGAAATATGATCATTGTGCTGCTGAAAGAAGTGATCTGCTGGTGTAGAGCTTGGCATCTGATTCAGTGGTAGAGTACACAGACTTCAGACAAGACTCTGGTAGGCGTTGTACAGGCTCACAGGTAGATCCATTCTCTGCCACACCCTGCTCACATTTTTTATCTCTGCAGATCGCTTTTCTGAGCATACCAATTCAATTCATTGCTGCATTTTATTTTTAAATTAAAATCACATATTATAGCTTTGCTATGGCT
The DNA here is from genome assembly GCA_013397935.1 of Dasyornis broadbenti. Classification (NCBI taxonomy): domain Eukaryota; kingdom Metazoa; phylum Chordata; class Aves; order Passeriformes; family Dasyornithidae; genus Dasyornis; species Dasyornis broadbenti. The sequence continues at coordinate 60,763 of VZRN01001248.1, forward strand.
GTTTTAATACACCACAGAGAGTGGAAATTTGCTAGAATGCCTTTCATTTTGTTAATGCAGAATAGCCAGCTGCCCTTTCTGCTTTGCCTGCAGTGACAGGGAAGCTGTAGCGATAGGATGAACAGCATCTCTTTGCATTATGTATGTGCAAGCAGGGGCAGTAGCAGCCCTTGAGCAGTGCTTACTGCCTAGCAAGCAGTTACTCACTTTTAAAACACTGTTATGACAGAGAGACAGGCCAAAAGGCTAATTGCTCAGTGGCCAGTGCAATTTTGCACGTGAGTTTTATGCAAACATCCCCAAACAAGTAATAGTATCTCATAACGAGAGTGTAGTAGGAATACTTACAGCTGTTGCAATGAAGAATGGAATAGCTTTAGAGCACTGGCACATCAACTCTTGCATTTTAACTGTGGTATAATTGTGATGTTAAATAACAATCACCTTTTAAGTGATATCACAGATGTTAACATGAGGAAAAGGATACATAACCATGTAACTGTAGTGTGATGAGATAAAACAGATTATATCTTCTTACAATGAAGAAATATAAACATAGAAGGCTGTTCTGATGAATTATTCCATTTCAGGGTTCACCATGTTTGACACAAAAAAAAGAAAAAAAATTTGCTGTAAAACTGCCAGTCTTCAAATTTTACATATGCTTTGTTTAAACGGTTTGAAATATGTAAAAGCAAATGTAGAATAAGCTTTCAGCTACAATTTGCAATAAAGTCAACTTCTAAATAGGCATTGGGCTCCTGAAACAGGTTCCAGTGTGAAGGACATTTCTCTCAATTCCTGTTAAATTTTATTTGTACTAAACTGGAAAGAAGAACAGAAGAATGCAATTTGTTTCATAGCATAAACTTTATGCATGCTGGAATTTAACCGTTTAAAGACAAAACTGAGTGCAACTTCAGGAATATAATCTGATATACTCTGTCTGCTGAGCTCACTGCCAATGACAAAAACAGCAGACCTTTTGAAATAAGTCAATTCTGAAAAAAAATAAGACCACAATATAGTTCTTTTGTGATGTGTTCATAAAAATCCTCCATGAGTTTTCATTGTGATATATGTGTTTACATTCACCTTTTTTGGCAGGTTATCAGAAACAGTCATCATTACATAGCAGAGAAATTAAAGCAGAACCTCATACGATAAGTAAAACATAATGGGTAGTGAGCAACAACATTCCCCTGTAATCATATCAGTGCACAAAACCCTTTGTGTTCCCTGTTCATCACTCCTCTGGAAAAGCCCAAATCACAAATTCTGATTTAAGAGAAGACTCATTTAAAGGAAAACACCTTTTTTTTTTTT
>VZRN01001248.1:62119-102386 GCA_013397935.1 Dasyornis broadbenti
CCCATTATAAAAAAAAACCCTTTTTTTTTTTTTTTTTTTAATATTATGGAGTCCAATCATTAACTCAGCACTGTCAAATACACCACTAAACAAAGTTCCTAGCTGCAACATCTCCATGTCTTTTAAATACCTCCAGGGATGTTGACTCAATCTTTTCGTAATATCTAACCTAACCCCCTCACACACCAACACAGCTTCAGGTCATTCCCTTGGCTCCTGTCCCTGGTCACCACAGAGAAGAGATCAGTGTCTGCCACTCCTCATCCCCTCACAAGGAAGTTGTAACTGCAATGACATGTCCCCTCAGTCTCCTCCAGGCTGAACAGACCAAGTGACCTCAGCTGCTCCTCACACAGCTTCTTCTCAAGGCCCTTCACCATCTCTGTTGCCCGCCTTTGGACACTCTCTAACAGTTTCATGTCTTTCTTACATTGTGGTGCTCAAAGCTGCCCCAGGACTTGAGGTGAGGCCACCCCAGTGCAGAGCAGAGTAGGACAATCCCCTTCCTTGCCCGGCTGATGATGCTGTGCCTGATGCACCCCAGGACAGGGTTGGCCCTCCTGGCTGCCAGGGCACTGCTGGCTCATGTTCAGCTTGCCGTTGACCAGGACCATTCCAGGTGCAGGATCTGGTACTTGTCTGTATTGAACTTCATCTGATTGGTGATTGCCCAGATTTGTTGAGGTCTCTCTGCAGGACCTCTCTGTCTTTGAGGGAGTCAGCAGCTCCTCCCAGTTTTGTATCATCTGCAAACTTGCTCAGTATCCCATCCAGTCCTGCCTCCAATTCATTTATGAAGATATTCAAGAGCACAGGGCCGAGAATAGAGCCCTGTGGAACCCCACAAGTGACAGGTCACCAGTCTCACATCCCCCAATTCACTGTAACCCTTTGTGCCTGACCTGTGAGCCAGTTTCTCACCCATCCCATGATGTGTTTATCCAGCTGTGTCCTGGATATTTTGTCCAGAAGGATCATGTGGGAGACAGTATCAAAAGCTTTACTGAAATCTGAAAAGATTACATCAGCTGGCTTCCCTTGATCAACCCATGGTTAGCCACAATTACCTCTCTGCTATCTAAATTCCAATGCAGCATGGAAAATAGGAAGTTTGAGCTGAAATTCAGACTTCACAGAACACTTCTTGACATCTCTACCAAACAAAAGCCTTTCTTTTATAAATGGTTCCATATTAAGAAGACAGGTGTATCATGACTAAGTAATGTTTCAATAATAGGAGTAGAGTAAGCGTTAAGTAGTTTTAATGGAATTAATCAATGAAAAGTTTGGTTTGTTTGCAAAAGAAAACCTCTCCTGGAAGAGTGAATTATAACTGTCACTCCATAATACTAATTTCATTTTTTAGTGTGTGTCCAAATTAGATATAATAGACATATTTCTTGAGGTACAAACAAAAGTGTTTAAATCACTAGTAAATCTATCCCACCTATGTTGGGAAATATGTTCAACGGTTGGAAAATTGTCTGGACATTCTAAATTTTCTCATCATACTGAATATAATGGAACGAAAGATGCCTAAAATTTCACTGAATTTATCAATAAACTTTATTGCTTTACTGTGACATATGTAATCATAAGCTTTAAACAAACACTGCTGATGAACACTGAGCTTCATGAGCAAAACCCAATAACACTACCCTTTGTGTTGATCCAATAATTACTATTTTTCTCACAAAAGAATTTGAAAAGCCTTCAATTAAATTGGGTAGAGAAAGAGAAAATGTTTAAAATAAGGAAAGCCTTAAATATATGAAAATAAAAGGATACCTGAGAAAAAGTATTAGTTCAAACTATTCAGCTTACAGGGCATGATTATGTGTTTCACTGTGGTACCTCATTTATATGCTGCTGTATGCACTCCTGATGTCAAAACAGAAAAAAATAAGCTCTCAAATATTCATACAACTGCCTTCCAGTAGGGTAAATGCAATTACACATGTATTTGCAACCTCTAGCTATAAGGAATAGCAGTAGTGATTTGATTTTAAATTCCCCCTAGCCACGCCTAAGAAGGATAAAGACCTTGTTTTACAGTGTTGTAAAAGGTTGGCTAAATTCAGCCCAAAGAAAACCTCAGAATGTTATTCTGAGAAAGAAGTGGGGGTTCTGACCAATGAAAACAGGAGACAATATATTAAAACAAAATCTCACAATGAAATAGGAAATTGAAGTGAATTGTAAGTCTAATGTCCTTGGGTAAAATGCAACATGCTTCATAACTGCAAGTGAAATGTCCGTGCTGCACTCTACCTTCTCTGATAAATCTCACTCAGCTTATGTCTTTGCAATAGCTGGAGAGAGCATTAAAACAAGAAGATCCTGGGAGAATTTTGAAAGTATTATTTTTCTTTTATTAGTTTTGAAGTAATAATTTTTTATTTATTTAGTTACCCACAGATGAAGGAAAGATTTATTTTGGGTTTGGGTTTGTTTTTTGTTTTTTGGTTGTTTTTTTTTTTTATGGGCAAAGAAATATTCTTGGTCTGCTATAAAGAACGCGTAAGACTATTGTGGATATTTTGCAAGCCCATCCTTTCTCTAGGGCATTAAAGGATGCAGAAGGTTTCTTAAGGAAAGAGGATAAGGCTGAAGATAGTCTTGTGGTGAAATGCCTAGGCTGATTTTCTACCAAGGCATGGTGTTGGTATGCAAAAATATAGAGACGTTGATAGTCCACTGAAACGAACTAAGGGCAAGAAGTTTGAGGAGACGTCCTCCAGGACAAATTAGCTGGCACTTTAATGAAAGAGCCCTGCTTCTCCATAGGTCAGCTGAGACACCACGGGACATTCTATGGCTGTTAAAAGAGAACAAGAGAACAATACCTCAGGTCCAAATTGCTGAGGAGCTGTGCCATGTGTTTTAGCTGCAACAAAAAAACCTGAGATATTTTAGTGAGACACAGCTTTCTACAAATGGCTCATTAGGACTGGGCTTTTTGTCCTCCTATTCCAGAATGTCAAGAAGAGAAATTAACTAGCAGAAAGCCTTTCAGTTAGATGACTGTTTTTCCAGGAGCAATTGGGAAAAGTTAGGTCCCTAATGTCAGTGTATCACAGAGCCTTTGTTGTGCAGGCTTCAGATGGTGACTTTAACTCTTATGAAGTGTGAGGATTTATGCTAATTAATTTGAAGAAAAGGTCAAGTTCCTGTTAATAACCAAATTGAACTGGTGCCTCTGCACAAAGTTTGCTGGAAAGGATTATGATTATACACAGTTTTAATGTAGAAATTATCAACTTCATCATGGCTTTACAGCTCTTCAGCAGTGTTTCTTCAAGACCCAAATCTTACAGAGATGCAAGAGTCTGAGAAGACTTTTGCAACCTGAAAAAATTCTGTATCAGAAAAACTGAGGAACATCTCTTCTGGGAAATCATACCAGAAGATTGTTTTATATAGTCAGGTCACCACAACAATATTTATTCTACTACACTCATAAAACCCCTTGTCTTTAAAACATGCAATGTGCCATGTCCTCTGCAGTTATTCTCACAGGCCAGCATATTCAGGAACCCGCAGCATTCTAATTTGTCTAAATTTTAACTACATAGATATAAGTTTTCTTGCTTTGGAAAACTGGGGAGAAAGGAAAGGGAATATCTATTATTGTACAAAAAAGCAATTTCCTTTGCCAGTAATCTTCCCAGAAACCCCATTCCTTTTATTTGTGATGGTTGTGTTTGAATAAGGTCTTTATCTTTCCCCTTATAGCTCTTCTATGGATGGAATTATTTATTTTCCTATTAAATTGCCCAGTTCTACCAACAGTATCTATAATTCAAACTGATTTCCTTTGCACGGTTAGTTTTGTTAAAACCCCAGAAAAACAGATGCTCCTTCAAGTGTAGAAAAGCAGAATAAAATATTTTGAAAAACTAACTGGTCCCTTTGACAGTCGTGAAATATTTGCCAACCTTCAATAATAAGTAAAAGGACCCTGGTGAGAACTGGCAGGAAAGGATCCCACACAGTGAGTCCACAGGCTTCTCCTGGCTTGAGCTCAAACAATATCAAGGACATGCAGATCAATGGGAACTTTGTGGACAGAAAGACTCCTAGACTTCAGAGAGGCAAGCAGGACCAAGATAACCAGGTGTGCCTGTTAGTTGTCCCTCTCTCTGTGCCTGCCTTCAGAGGCACTGCACCACGGGTGGGGTTTTTTCCCATCTGTGCCTTCAACCTCATTTCTACCCAACAGCTCACTGGGCATCAAACAAGCAGATTCAATAGCAAGAAATCCAGTGGTCTGAGGTTTGTGCCAGGCACTTTTCCAGGACAACTGCTCCTGATGAGGCACATACCCACTTTGCCTTCAATGATGCCCTAAAAACCACTTGGTCCTTTCTTGTCTGTAGGTTTTGAGGAAGAGACTCTTATAATATCTCCCCTAGCCCTCACCTCCATGCCCTAGAAAAACAGAGGATAGGAAGACAAAGAGCTTTATTGCTTATTCTCTTTTAATGGAATATAAAAATCCTATGTAGAGGAGTGAACTGTGAACAAAGAGCAGGGAGAATTAAGCTGGGAGAACTCAATTGTTTGATGCTAATTTTAATACAGCCATAAGGACATAGAGGGGAGAGTATAGGGAAAGGCAGAGGGGGAGAAAATGGAAGAGACAAGGAAGGAGGAGAAAGTGACCATATATAAGACAGAGATTTGAAACAAAACAAACAAACAAACAAAAAAAAACCCCAAAAAACCAAAGCAAACATTAAAAAAAATATAGGACATTATATACAAAACTAGGAAATGCACACACACAAAAAAATTAATCTCACAAGAAAAATAAATTTGAAATATGGAATAAGGTATCTACTTTGAATATACTATGGAAAGAAAGAGAAGCTGAGCAGGGCAGGAGAACCACTTTTTTTTACCACAGCATGCATACCTTAAAAATAAGTGTTGAAATGTTCTGCATCTGTCATGCCACATGGGTGTTTGATTAAGCACCCCATGGACTTTCATATACTTCACTGCTTTTTGGCTCATTCACTGAGTAACTTTACTTGGAAGATTCTACGTTGTTACACATTTATATAAAAAAGCCAACCTTCCCCTGACAGCAAGTAGATATTACACCCAAACCTTCTGACATTTGGCTGTTCTCTCCCAAATATAACTTACCAACAATTTATTGCCTTCTTCACATTAAATTTTGATAGATATGTTTGCAAATAGCCACTGATGGAGGTCAGCTGTAATGTTAGAAACAAGGGTGTGGAATAGTGTTCCCACTAATAAAAGCAGATATATTGGAGAAAACTTCAAACAAGAGAAGAAAATCAGTAGAAGAAATAGTTGAACTGCAACTTAATCCCAAACTGAGAGGAAAATAGTCCCATTATTCCTCTATAAAAGTTCTTTGTTTTGAAGATAATAAGTTTTGAAGGAGTCAGGGTTTAGGCTCAATGATAAACCTGATGATCTTCAATTGCAGTGAATCCAGGTAATGAATATGAGCGTGAGGCCCAAGACACCACTACTCTATAATTCTACTCCTGAGTGACAGAAAGACTGATTCACTGGCTTAAGGCTGTCAAGAAGAAAGTGATGGATCTAGGCTTATGTCCAATACCTCCTTAATGCCCCAAGTGGAGTGGGAAAGCTACATTTGCTGTCATTGAGGAATTTCCTGCCTTTGCAGGAGGCTATTGCCCTGAGAGGAAGACCTACTCCATGCAATGGCAGATGAAAAAAAAGAGGTAAAAGCCAGGGGAATATTAGTCTCTAACTTTGAAACTACAGTGGTATGTGAAGAAAAGTTCAGGCAGGTCTTCTTACAATGTTTCACATGTGGAAAGGAAACAGTAAGTGATTATTGTAAATGTGCTATAAACATGGACCACAAGCCAGTAGCTAAAGCCCTGTCTAATTGTGTATGAGCTCCTTCATCCCAAAACAGATGGGGTCACAGTGTGTTTTAGGCTGTTCTCTGAAGTCTGTTTCCACACTAGATTTTTCTCATCTCCTAACAAAGTCTATTCCCTGGGCTAGTCCAGTACTACATTAATCTTGACACCTGGGCTAGATCCAAGTGGGGTGGCACATATGTAGGGCAGAGTTTGCCCACCTGGAAACTTTCTGTTGCTTAAGCATTTTGTGGCACTAAAATTCCCTAAGCACCAGAAAGTCCTGCTGTCAGGCATGCACAGAAGTATCCCAGTGTGGGGGCAGCTGAGATTACTGAGGCCCAGAGCACAGACTGCACTTACTTTTGCTACTTTGATTTAACAGGTAGTTGCAGGGGATGCCTGCAGACCTGGGATCCCCACAAAATCCAAGTCCTTCAAATGTGCATTTTTTCCTTTTTCCAGCTGAGTGCTCTAACCACTAGTTACATTCTCTTTTCACTTTCTCATACCTGGAAGGGAGGGCTGCAGGCATCAATAATTAGGAGAGGGATCTGGGACCTCAGGAAATGCTGTCTGATGTTCTTACCTGAGGAATCAAATTTAAGATACATACACAGGATTTGCACATTCTGCCGGGTAGTATGTTTATTATGCCTGCTTGCAACATCTAAAAATACAGAAAGGCAGTGCCAAACTTGTGACTGTACGTGTTCTATTTTCTCTTCTGGGTGCATGCCTCTTACACTATTCAATACATTAAGCTGTTCCTCTGGGCCAATAATGACATGGGAAAATGTGAAACTATGAAGATAATGCATTAAGCCCTTAATTGCTGAGAAAGTAAGAAAGACAAAGAATTGATGGGCATAGTAGAGGGAGGCTGAAATCTAATTAGTCCCTCTTCCAAGACAGCAACATATTTCTTTACAACCAGATCACGTTCTAGGAGTTATGTTCAACAGTTGTGCTAATCTGCTCTCTGGAGAGGATCCCAATGGTACTTGCTCTACAGCAGCTCTTAGCCAGAGACAGTACCTCACACAGCTACCTGCTAATCCTCCTCCAGTGTTTGGTGCTCAACACAGGACTCAATATTAGAAGAAATCACTGTTGATCAATTTTACTTATAACTTGCCATAAAGGTATAAGACACAGGTCTTGTCCAAATATGAGTTATTCCACAAAAAANAAAAAAAAAAAAAAAAAAAAAGCTGTCTTGCTTACTCTCATAAACAGCAATTACTTTCTTTAAAAAAAAGGAAAAGTTTCTTGCTTTTTAATGATTAATTTTAAATTCTGAAAAGACATCTATTAAGTTTATTTTTGGGAGGGGGATTCATTTTTGGTTCAGTTCTTGGCCAATGGAAACTTCAGGGTAAGAAAAGTAATATTTTCTGGGAATTTTTGTCTTTCTTCAAACTCACATAATCACCATCAGTTTTATCACTCTGTGTTTTAGTTTCCAGAAAAGGATAAATGTTATCAGACTTACAAACCAATTTGGATACTCAGCAGCTCTCCTTACTGGGATAGGGCATTTGCCTGTCAGGAGCTGGACTCACAAGAATGCATTTGTGTGTCAGGCAGATGTGAAGCTCTCCTGAAAGACCTATACTGTTACTCACCTCCTGCCCATGGGTTTCACACCTTGAGACTAGAGAGTCCTGCAAAAGAATGAGTTCAGTCAGGAAAAAACATGTTGATTTCTTGTGTTATTCAAAAGAGTGACTGAACTACCAGCACATTTTCACAACAATATTTTCCATTCTAGGTTTTAACCCCATGCTTTCTTTTAAAGAATATCCAGAATATAATAGTCACCCTGAGGTTTCCCTGGACTTCTAACAAAATTTATGTGTGTGTATTACTGTGAAAGAAAGAAGAAATGACTGAATACTCATAGGTGTGTAAATTCTCAGGTATCACCTTGAGTCTGAGATAATTTTATATATTTTGTACAAAGTAAAACAGAGTTGAAGATTATGGAAGACCACTTTCTTCACAACCCGAACTTCATCAGAGGTGATTGTCTACCCATTCTACCAAACTCAGAAACATCAGTTAAAGAGCCTGAACACATAGCAGTTCATGAAAGCCAGGCTGTGCTTGTTCACTTCAGTGACCACACCAGAATCATTCAAGTGGCGCTGGGTGTTGCTCTGCTCAGACTTTACCCGACTCCAAAGACCTACATCTCAATAAGGAGGCTGTTATGGCCTATATGAATTTAGACAGCTTTATTGTTGCATCAGTGTTGTAATGTAGCATTCAACAGAGAAAACACATTCATGTGGAACCACACATAGAGGGTCACAATCAAATAACTCAGAATACTTTAATCCACTGCTGATGCAAATAGTTATTAATTATCAAGGCCAAAAAGATTATATCTGGTCTAACAGAGAGATATTTTCATCTCAAGAAAGAGCAAAAATATTTATTCTGCTTCAAAAGAAATTCAAGATAATCACCAAGCAAAGAAGTAAAATTTGCTCCTGGAAGAAAGATGATATCTGTCCATAACTGATCAAGGACTTCAAAGGGAACATTAGCTAACAAGCTCAGCTAGTACAGAATCCTCACTTAAGAATGCAATTTGAAACAAGAGGCAAGTGCAAGAAGGAGCTTCTGACAGCCATCTCATCAGAGAGAGCCTACAACAGGTCAGCTGAATAAGGAAGAGAGAAACACCTTTCTAATTTAATCTTACTATAAGTAGATTAAAGTAGATTTTTCTTCTGTTTCTTTATCTGTGTCATTTTTAAACATAAATGACCATTGTGTATTTTGAGTGGTGTAAAATGTGGAGTGATTTTGAGGTTGCTGGATATTGGCCAGGCACTTTGCCACTAGGAATATTGCTGGTGATGCAAATCTATAAAGTTTGGTTCCAGTACTCCCTGTCAAGTGTCCCAACTTCCCATCATCTGTCATTTACTGTACTTAAAGTGTAGCAGAGGAGTATCCATGAAAGCTGGTGTCTTGGTTTGGAAAGACAGGCGTCTGCTAAGGAAGGTGGAAACCTGCCTTAGAGGATATGACCCCCTTCCCTCCAAATTGTTGTAAGGTCGAAATCAAAGGCTCTCAGGCAGAGATATGGGAAAAGGAATAACAGTTCTTTACTCATATCTATAACGAGGAAACAAGCAACAATAACAGTAGCAATAACAACTAAACAGACCAGATACCCGGTGGCAGCTTTCTCTGGGCTGCCAGACACCGCCCCTCCCCTTTGGTACAGTTACGGTCACGGCCGGCAGGGGGCGCTGTGGCGCGAGCTCAGCTCCTCGGTGATGGCGGATGGAGCTGAGGGCGAGGCGGCTGCTCGGCGAGCGGGGCTGCAGCAGGGAATCCCAGGGCAGCAAACTGGGCGGCAGAGCTTGTCCACTCGAGCCGGCGAACAAACGAGTAGCAGAGACTCCAGCCAGGAAGAAAAACTCAGCAGTGCTGAGCTCCCGCGGCAGCAGTGAAGGGGAAGAAGAAACAGCAGCTGTCTCCTCCAACAAGTCCCGGGGACAAGTGTGTCTCTGCCCGTGGCCAGCCACCTTTTTCTTCTCTTGCCACACCTGGCTGGTTTTAGTCTCTTAAGTGCATCTTTGTCCTTTAGGTACTCAGTCGTTATCTCTTAAGTACCCAGTCGTTAAGGCTCGTTAAGGTATCTCTAGCCACAGGATGGAAAAATTCCCAGCTTCCAACAGCTGGCTAAGCTGAATGGAGAGCTAAATGGTTGGAGAGGGAGAACTATTTGCGATTCCCTGAAATGGCTTGAGATATGTAGGAGGCAGCATACTTGAACCCCAGAGACAATAATCTCTGTAAATACATAATTAAGGCCAAGGCAAAGTCACAAGCATAGGCATACAATGATCCAAGCTCTTGCCACTATTTCTGGCACTGCCTGAGCCCAGGCCAGGCCTCCAGATGATATCTGGACACTGTGCAGGATGAGCCCGAGGCCAGAATAGTGCCTGATATGTTTAGGAGTATTGATGTAGCTGAATCCAGCAGGTTCACTCTTAAACTCTTATGCAAGTCAGATGGATGAGCCTTCCATTCTAGAGGTGAGCTAGAGAGGTGTCACTTTGAGAATTTAGAAACAGCAAATTCTGAATAGACAAAAATGAACCGTGTCCCAAGATACAAGACATATCAATCATTTTCTATTCTTCTTCCAGGATTAACTATTGTATTCTTGAGAACACATTCCAACCACATAAATCTAGTAGAATATTTTAAAACTACTTACAGCATCACAATTTTAACAAGCAGCTCAGACTCATTTTGGGGTTTCCTTCAGTAAAACTGTAAAATTTTTTAAAATACTACTTAAGCTTAAATTGCTTTCATGAATCCCAGACCTGAATTACTACAGACAACGAGCAATCATCTCCCTATACTGTTTTCAACTACAGTCCACATGGGACCCATTTTCTCTGCACACCAGAAAAAGCAAAGCTTCCCTCAAACTTTCACAATATACAGTTTTGTTTCAGACAAACCAGAACAGTTTGCCCTTTTTTGTGTACTTGTTTAAGTATGCTTTCTGTGATGTCACTATACAGGTGCCAAATTGGTAGTATCAGGTGGCCTGTTGAGCTAAGATGGATTTGGATCAACACAATTGTTCTTTGGATCGAACAAAATCTCACGCTTATGATTAGCTTTCTCTGTTTAAGACAAATGTGTTACTTTGGGTTGATCATTGTAATTTAATTCTATGGGTAATGGAGGATGAAGTTATTATGGATTATCACAGGTCTTTCATAGCCAGTACAGCACAAACACTTTTTCTCTTTTGTTAAAATAGTATTTACTGACTCCAAAGATAGGCTTATTTTAAATTTGCTTCTATCGGCAACAACCATATTTTGTATTTGATGCACATGGATGATGTTCACAGTTGTTTCAAAGCAGTGGTGCAGAAGCCTCTCTGTTATTTGCTGTCAAAAAAAAATCCATATTTACGACTTTGCTGTAACACTCTCATCATCATGTGTCATCTTTAAGTAGTCAAAATGGGCATTGGCTGCAGCCCACAGAGAGTTAAGGTAATATCATGCTGAAGCTTCTGCAACTTTCAGAAAACTTCTTGTTCTCCCTGTTATAATATCACATCGCTTTTTAAAAGCTCTGATGTCAGCTCTTAGTTCAGCAGATAAGAGTTGAACTGCAGATTTCTTCAAGAGATGTGAACATTAATTTTGACTTTGTAAGGAGCAGCTCTTTGGTTAGTTTAAAAAATGCTGTGCAAGTAATAGAGGATCTTCATCTACTGTCTCAAAAATCTATCAGGCACCTTCTTGTGTGATTGAAATGAAACTTCCCCAGCTGCTTCTAATATTGCCTGAACCAAGGACAACACTGAAGAGAAAACAGAGCTGAAAATGATAGGAAGCTGGGAAGGGGGTTCAACTGAAACAGAAGTGCCACTACACCAGCTCAATTTTTATAACATGTGAAAATAGACTGGCTTTACCAGGAGTTAGCAGTGGCTCTCATTTATTGTCTTCATTTGTACATTGGAGTAGTGTAGTGGGTTGATGATGGCTGGATGCCAGGCACCCACCAAAGCTCCTCTATCACTCCCTATCACAGCTGGACAGGGGAGAGAAAATATAATGAAGGGTTCACTTACCAAATACTGGCATTGCCAAATCAGACTAGAATTAGAGATATTAATTGAATTTATTACTAAAAATAGTCAGAGCAGGATAATGAGAAGTAAAATAAAACCTTCAAAAAACCTTTCCCCCTTCCCAGCTCTGTGTCCTCCCCCAGTGGTGTAGGGAGACAGGGAATGGGGGTTATGGCTAGTCCATCACAGGTTGTTCCTGCTGCTACTCAGTCCTTCCCCTGCTCCACCATGGGGTCCCTTCAGTGGGAGACAGTTCTCTGCAACTCCTCCAATACAAGTCCATCTCACAGGCAACAGCTTTCTGCAAACTGCTGCAGTGTGGGTCGCCCTTCCATGGGCTGCAGTCCTTCACAGAGAGGCGGCTCCAGTGGGGCTGCTTTTTCCACAGGCTTCCCACGGGGTCACAGCCTCCTCTCAGGAATGCACCTGCTCTGGTGTGAGTCTCCTCCACAGGCTGGGGATGGATCTCTGCACGCCCGTGGGCCTCCGTGGGCTGCAGGGGCTCAGCTGTCTCGCCATGGGCTGCACCATGGGCTGCAGAGGAATCCCAGCTCTGGCACCTGGGGCACCTCCTGCCCCTCCTTCTCCACTGGTCTTGGTGCCTACAGAGTTTTTCCTCTCACATGTTCTCACTCCTCTCTCCTCTGGCCATAATTACAACTGCACAATAACTTTTTAAATCTTTTTTCTTAAATCTGTTTTCACAGAGGCATTACCACTGTTTCTAATCGGCCCAGCCTTGGCCATGGCACTTCTGTCTTTAGAGCCACCAGGAATTGGCTCTGCCATACATGGGGAAAATTTCTGGCAGCTTCTCACAGAAGCCACCCCTGTAGCTCCCCTACTGCCAGAGCTTGGCCATGCAAACCTAATACAAGGAAAGAAAGAGTTATCAAAAGGGGCATAACTCCAACAGCATATGTGCACAAAGGCTGGATGGCTTAGTATCTCCTGTTTGTCTGACAAGACGAGATACCATTGCCTAATGTAAATAATCTGTGTACTGCTGACAAAGCATTAAGACTGGCATTGCCTGGTAGGATACTGCAAAAGCAATATTATGTGATTAAAAAGAAACTGAGTCAACCAAAACTTCCTATGCCATAGGAAGCAGCTTTATAATACAATTTTTAGGATAGAAGATTACAAAGTCCAACTTGTGGTTTTATGCTCATGAGCTGCCCGAAACCATAGGTTTATGAAACAGTCGTGTTGGTGCCCACACTGGCTTAAGAATGGGGGTTTTTTTCTGTCCCTGGCCTAATTCTTGCCTTTTCCACCAGAGTATTTCTTGGGTTTTAGGCAGTTACATACTTTAACTGGTTTGGCCCAATCTTAAAAGCAGTGATGCTTGTTAGGGATATCATGCTGCTGTGGAGGAACGAGTGTGAGCAAACTGGCTGGGACAAGACATGGGCAGAAGTTCTTAAACTGACATTGCAGCCAAAGCTGCCTTAACAGGAAGATACATCTGAATTTGGGAGATTAAGAGGGTTTCACCTCAAATTAATTCCCATATTTTTGTTAGCAAGCCTGAGGACAGGACTTGTCAATGGCTATATTTCAGCTCTGGGGAATTGTTTAAAATGCCCTGGCAGATAGTTAGACAGTGTGCTATCTGTAAGTCACTTAGAAACAAAACTGTAATCATCTAGTTTTAAATGTACTGACATATTTGTGTGCCTTTGCCTGTTCCTTTAAGGTCTGATAAGAGTGATTTCAGGAAACCCAGCAGAAACACATGCATTTCCAGGATGTGGTGATCCAGAAAAGAGCAGAAATGTTTACTCATGTCCCCAAGATCACATCATTTGCCAGTCTTCCCTCAAACCGTGTGAGTCGCTCTGCAAGGCTGCTCCTCCTGCACAGGTTCCTTGGATGGCACATGACAGGAGAGGCTCCTTCACACTCATCAGGCTACGGAGAATGCCAAAACTACCCTCAAAATCATAACAGATAATTTCCATGCAAGTAAAAGCTAGGGATGTGAATGTCATTGTACTGATCTGCATGTCCTGTCCTGCTGCTCAATTTGTAGCCAATAAAGATTTCTGTCCTTATCCTCAGACAGATGATGTGCATCCTATGTCTGTAGGGCATATTTTTTTAATTTGTTTTCAGTTCTTACATTATTCTGTGACAAAGTATGAATTAACATCAAATATTTAATAACTTAGTCTTTTACAGTTGGCCAATTCAGCAATGAAAAGGGTGGTAGAAAAACAGGGTTTGGAGGCCAGCAACAATTTCTCTGCATAACAGATGTTTGTATGGAAACAAGCACATGGTGTCTGGCTTATCTTCTGCTCAAGGCAACAGTCTCTTCTAAAGATACAGGCACTTAATATACAGGCACTGCATTCCATTTGCTTTATTGAGATCTCCACTACAATGTGAACCAAGCCCTAAATTACTTTCCCCAACCTTCTGAGGAGTAAGAGGAAGGAACAAAAAGAGAAGCAATGAGAGGGCTCCTGCTGAAAGCAGTGATGCTGCTGGCAAAGGAACTGGCTGTACTTAGTGTTTACTGTAAGGAAAACTGCGCAGTGCCAAGGGAAAAGGAAAAGGAGAGAAAATGGAGAGAAAAGATATGGTTCTAGCGTTCTTGCTTTCTAAATATTTGAAATGTAAGGAGTCACAAGACAAACCAAAGGATTAAATCCAAGTAAAAAGACACAGAATTACCTTATATGTTTTTGTCAAATGTGAATAGTATCTGTGTAACCCTGTAGATGCCTAAACCCTCAAGTATACTCTTTTCCTTTACATATTCTCCAGAGTTCTGCTTCTTGGACCTTCTGCCTGAGCATTTACTCCACACCTACAACGACATGGCTAGGGACAAGATGGCTTTCTGTCTCAGTCCTGGAGAGTGTTGGGTCAAGCCCTCACAATACATATGGGACCACTCCTTTTGGAAACCTGGGAGTTCCAGGAGTTGCTTGGACTTAACCAGTAAATGAGAGACTGGAGTTAAATGATCTCTACAGCTTGAGGGAATTGAAAACACTCAAGTTTCAAAATTGTTGCATTGCTACAAAGAGCAGAAAAGGAAGGCTGTGTGAATAGGCAGAAAGAGTATAAATACAGACACCATAATGCAATTCCAGAGTAAGGCTGCTGTCTGCAAAAAATGATAGGGGATACAAGCTTGATATATCGTCTTAAATGGGATTTTACATGTTATTCTAAATGCGTGCTAACTTGTCTGTCAGCCTTCCATATAAAACCTAGCTTGTGTGCTGTCAGCCCAGACCATGGGCATGTGACAGCATTGTTCTGTATTCACCTTTTTTGTACTTGTTTGATTTTATTCTTTTCTGTCATACCCTCTGCATTCAGTGCCTTTTTTTTACAAGCTCAAGAATTCTAAACCTGTCTAATCTTCTCTCACAGGGGAATGAGACACATCTGTCCTTCATAAACCTGTACTCCTATGAAGATTTTCTAGTTCTAAAACTTTTTTTTAAAGAATGATGACAGATACATGCAATATTCAAGCAGTAGCAGGACTTATGAATTTGTACTTTGGCTGCTACTGTAATGATACTTTTTTGGTTTGTTCTCCAATCTGATTCTATAAGTGCATTTGTCTTTTGCCTGACATTGAGTAACAAGTTCATCCATACAGTTTTCACAATACTGTCTGTAGTGCCGGCTTGCAGAGTGGTAATAAATTCCTTTGAGCTCTCTGCTGAGTGTTGGTATAGCAGGGATTATTTCTGCCATTGTTGCTAATTTCTGTTCATCAACACTGAACAGCATCAGATCTCAGCTCACCCCAGCAGCCTGTGCTGAGAGAAGTTCCTGCAGCACTCTTTGGTAACTCTGGTTTACTACGGGAGATCTCTAAGATCAGAGAACATCTGTGTTCACTCCCTTTCCAGATCACTAATAAATGCTGATCAGCAAAGTCACCCTGCCTCCTCTGTAAAATGTCTTACTATTCCTGTGTAGTCTTCTCTACCTTTTCATCAATGTTAATCCACGCATAGAACTTTATACTTGTACTATAGCAGTTTATTTTCTGTAAGTGTTTTGTGACAGACCTACTCAAACTCTTTTGGAAATGCCATGCATGGTGTATCAAACAGTTCACTGTTATCAATGTGCTCACTGACTTTTAAAGAACGTTACAGACAGGTGAGGCATGACTGCTGCAAGAAAATACTCTTTTTTCCCCATTGTATCATCTTCACCAACACCTGTCTTAAACTTGTTCTTTACCACAGTTTGCTTGAGTTTGCTCGATATAGTAGTAAAACTTACTGTTGTTTCCTAGATCTCACCACAAGTTGGGTTTTTTTAATGGATGTCATGTTTGATAATTGACATTCCTCAGGTACCTTGGATGACTTAAACTATTAGCAGGCCATGACTACTTGGCAGTTGCATACACAGGATCCCTCAGAACTCTTGGGTGAACACCCTTGGGTCTCATATATTAGTTCATATTATTTCCAAAGGCCACTTATAGCTTAACTTTTTATGCAACAAAATGAGAATTCTTAACGGTAGCCAGGAGTTTTATCAACTCTGAACAAGGAACAAACACGAGATTTTATTTGATGGAGTAGTGGCTGCTGCTAAAGTTGCTCTACAAAGTAACTATTGAAAATACTGAAGGACTATCAAGAAATCAGGAGGTATTTCATGGCAGTATAATGAGTGATACAGGTGGGGTACATGCCTTGAACACCAAAGCAGAGAAAATCTTGTGCTTTTCTAAAATATGTAGCTTCTCACAGCACTTAAGTTGTAAGAGATTAACTTCTGAGGAGCTATTTTTAGAATCTAATAAGATGGTGCTTAGATTAAAAAGCCTGATATCCTGTTTGGTTATCTAGTAATAAATCAAGTTTCCCACATCTTCCTCTCATTAGCCTTTCATATGAGGCATCTGCCAGACTCCTCAGGTTGTTCAAACCAACAGGGATTCTACCTACTTAAAAAATGCCACACAGACACATACTGGACTGCCGGAGTTCTGAGGGTCTTCAGTGTTTCAACATGAATTCAGCCTAGAGCTTTATACAAATAACCATAAAAAGTTGACATTGTCCTGCAGCTTTCCCTAAAAGATACATCTAAGCAACCCTCCACATTTGGTTTTGTCTAAGCAGGAAACCCACCAGAATCACAGGAGTATTATCACAAATAAAAGAAATGAGGCTAAAGCTCAGCAGAGGAGAGGAGAAAGTCTACAAATGTCTCAGTTTCTTCTGGGTCTTTACAAAAATATCCATTAAATATTTTCATCTTTAATTGATGTTGTCTTAGTATAAAAGAGTTATCAATTTTTAAATGTCCAGTAAAACATCACTGGATATATATTATATCCAGTGATATATAGTATAAATATATTTTTATATCATTTTGTATCTTATATTTCTGTGAAAGACAGAAGTGTTTACCTCTGAAAAACAAAAGGACTTCAAATCTCATTTTAACCTTTCCCCCTCTTCATCATGATAAAGGGGTTGTTGGTATTTGTACGCTAGAAATTCATTTAAAAATGAATTGTTTGGTAAGAACCTGTAAGAGTAATACGAATAAATCTGGAAGAGCTACAGATGTGGGGGCAGGTTATTAGACTGACTCATAGAAGCAGTCTGCTCTGACAGCCATGTAATAGCCTCTGTTCTTCATTTTACTCTGCTCACATCAGTGACTCTTTCTTGACTTAATGCTTTTGCTTAGTGTAAAATCTTTTTTTGGAAATTCTTAGTGTCCTAAATGAGAAGTAGTGGGATTTCCAAAAATCCCGTGGTATTGGTCAAATCCTACTCTGGGAAATTTGAGTATGCTTGATGCTTCAAGAAGAGTCATGAGACTAAAGGGTACTGAAGGGCTTACCAGAAAGGGGATATTGATTACACACTTCTGGGGAGCAGCCAGGATGTAGGGCAGATGGTGGAACTTCCTTCACGAATTTTCGTCTAGCAGTTGAATTTATTTTCCCTATTATGATCTGAATTATTTCATGTAATGCATAGTAATTTTACATGATGTATAGTAGAAGGACATTATGCAAATAATTCAAATATTCCCAGTCTCCAGAGTCTCACTTACAGACAAGTGTTCCAGGAGCTGCTCTAGGTCTGCAGCCTTGCTAGATGCTGGCCCACAGCCAGGCTGTATGATGGAATCATGAGGCTCTCCAGCTAAAGAGGAGGAAGAGAAGAAAAAAAATCTCCTGTAAATTACCTTTCTCACCCCTCAGTTTGTGTGAAATGGAAGCAGCAGTGGCTGCTGTTTCCATATCAGATGATTCCAGCCAGGAGCAGAGGGCACCTCTCAGCAGTATCACAGTTCAAGGTCACAGGAGGAACAGTCTGCATACAGATACTCCAGAGCTCAGTCTTCCTTCTGGCTCCCGGGTGTTTCCTGTCTCCCAGCCACAAAGTTGTAGAGATTAAAGCAGTCCTATTATGCTGGCATTGTGCTCTGTTAGAAGTGGAGGAAGAGCGAGAGGGCAGAAAGGTCTTTGTTCATCCCAACAGAGCAAGAAAATGTGAGATGCAAGGCAGGTTTTGATGGGTTATATGACTGTAAGGTGATAGATATGTAAATTATTCCGTCCCCATGCAACTGTAAACAGAGTGATGTTGGGTTGCAAATTCAGCATGCCTTGTCTAATGGGGACAACAACCATTTAATCTTTACAAAACTTTTCTTTTTAATACAAAGGAAAAATAGCAGAGTTAAAGCATTTATAATGTAAAGTATAAAGTCATTGATTTTAACTGTATTTTAAATGTCTTTTCCCTTCCTATACAATGACAGAAAGCTGTTGTAGGCTGAAATTATCTTTAGCCACCCTATGTCCAGGGCAACTTTAGTAATCTGGGTGTGCTGCGGAAATTGCTGCTAATTTCAAAATCACGTCTGCTTCCAATAAGATGAAACAAACATACGAAGCATTAAAAAGGAGAAGGGAGGGAGAGAACTGGGAAGGGAGGGAGAGGAGAAGGGAGAGAATGAAAAAAGGTAACAGCACAGCAAAGTCTTCATCTCTGCCATTGTGTGGATTAGCTCATTGCTGCAGAAAAGTCTGGTGACAGCATCTTCTTATCAATAGCCTCAGAACCCGACATATAACCTGACATGCCCAAGGCAGGCTAGACCAGGGTTTTATTAGCATCTCTGGTCCTAGCCTCATGGCTGTGTTGAAAAAGTTGCAGTTTTGACTGGCTGAAAGAGAGATAGGAAAAGAAGATGTCTTATAGGAAAGCAGAAAGGAGAAAGTGGTAACAGAAGTCCCAGTCTCATACCCAGGACTTCATGAAGTCAAGACAGATGGTGATGGTGATATTTAGGAAACGAAATATCATACTTCCTTGTATGATCAGATAAAGTCATATAACATCAAAGCTTTTGGTTTTGTCCCAGGGTCATGAGAGTTGTGAGGATCTGTAGTAGTGAAATTTGCTTTTTAAGGCCAGGATATATTCTTAGTTTCCCTTTTCATCTTCCCCTTTACCTTCATTCAGCTTTGCAGATGTTGCCCAATTTGCTGTACCAGCTAGAGGATACAATTCAACACCCAGACTGCTCTTGCCAGACCTGTCTGCATGAGCTATAAGATCCTAACAGGTTGTGCAGAGCTCTGGGGACACAACCAGTTTTACTCCATGCAATAAAACAGTAATTCAATAGAATAGTCAAATACAGAGTGCTGCGATGTCAAGTGAACCAGATTTATTAAACTGATGCAAGAAATTACCACTGTTAGCACCTTTTTAGTTCATGCTGAGTGACTGACCTAAGTTAAACAATTCAGAACTTTCTACTCATATTGTTAAAGTCCATCTGACAACTTCTTCTGAGCACCAGTGAAAGTCAATCTCTCTTCAGACCTGGTCTAATCATAAAATATTATAGGCATGTTCAAGATATAATCATCAGTGAAATAAATGCTTCTGTCAGGAATCTGAGACTGCCTTCCTGGGAGTCAAAGCCTTGGCTGTGTACAAGAGTGGGTTCTGCTGCCACAGGGGACTTCTTTTGTTCATGAAGCTAAGGTGCTTCTCACCTATCCCTAGTCCTCACCTGAAGACTTTTTTATTTCTACAACCAAACACTACAACCAAAGGAAAAAATTGCCAAATTTCATCCTCACATGCCACAAACACAGGAGCTAATCAAGAAGTTCATACTCTAGAGAGATGGACAGCAACACGCACACAACCCTACAAGGGTTTCTTTAAGACACACGTTGCCAAGCTCTCAGTACTATCCAGTTTACACACACACAATCCTAAGTATTAAGACATGCTCTTTTAGACAAGGAGAGGGGGAAAAGGTGGCCAAGCTGAGCTGCTTCATGTTATGTAACCTGTGAAAATCCATACATGAAAATCTGTCAGGACCCATAATTCAGAGTCCACCTTTCCACTCCAGAACAAACAGCCACCATTTGCATGCATGACATCATTTTAAAGAAGAAAGAAGGTGAAGAAGAAGAAAATAGTCTTATTTACCCTCTTCATCCCTGTCAATAGTGAGTTTTGTCAATGTGTGGCTGAAGACGAACAAAGCCTTAGATTAGTCAGTTACTCTGACTGGATCTGCAAGACATTCTGTGCCTGGGGGACCAGGGTAGGTAGAGACTGGCTGTTGGGTGCTGAAAGGTGAAAGTGCTGCCAGAAGGAATGCAGCCTCAGTCCCAGCTAAATTTATGTCTATGTTGGGAGGGTGAATTCCCATACTGCCTAAATTCCTACCTTTGCAAGCAGGCTTTAGTGTGGCAATCAAGATGAAGACGCTTTTTCTGTGTGCTATAAATGAAGCTTCTCAATGCTTACCTCGAGAACACATCTCTGTAAAATAGGCTGCTTTGCATAAATGCAGTCACTACCATGAACCATTGTCAAAGAATGGAGCATAAATATATCACAGCATTTTTACTTGCAGCCAGCTGAATTGAGTTAGTAAGGTCAACAGGAAGCAGCAAATGAGGTTTTAATGAGTGATATGTCTCCTGTTTCTGAGAGAAAAATTTTGCCTGAGAGAAGTAAAAACAACATCACCACAGAGGGAAGAAAACTGTAGCTCTCAGCTCTCTTGAGTGAAATCTTTGCTGTACAAGAAACAAGCAGATGGCACTGGTATGCAGACAATGTGAGGGTGGAAAAAATTACAAAACTTATCCTCTAAACTCTTATCCTCTAAACTCTATCTTAAAAAGCATATAACATTCAGAGAGAAAAGCTGGAGTCAACCTGAGTCTAAGAGAACTCAAATAATGCAAGACTTTGGAAAATATTCCTCGTCTCACTTGATTCTCTTGACAGTACAAAGTCTGAAATTGATTGCTTAGTTAAGAGAAGAAACAGAGAAGACCTGAAAGAGGGAAACTGATTTAATGGAGAAGTAAATCTCTGAACTAGATTTGTGATGGATTAATTTCTTTGTTTAACACAGAAAAGTCTCTGTAGAGTCAAATCTGCAGAGCTTGGAAAAGAGGGTAGCATATATAATGGGGTGTTTCCTATCCCTAAGCTTAAAGAAAATAGTAAAAAGAAGATAATTTTTGTATTTTACTTATTAAAAGACTTTTTACATTTGTAAAAGAAACAGAAAATCTTTGGAGCAAGAACAGCAGAGATAAGAGTTTCAACAAAGTCAAACCCAACCAAACGTGTCATGTTTGGAATAAGGAACATCACAGAATTATGGAAGAAATGGCCTTAATAAATGACAACAGTTAGGCCTAAATGCCCCAGCTGGGGCATTCACATCCTCATGTGCCATGGGGATGTGAAGCTGGGAGCCACCTGAATGCCTCCCAATCCTTTCTTTGTTGGGAAGTTTTTGTGGTGCTTATCTTTATCAACCATGAAGACTGGATTAGCCAATGCAAAGCAGTTCCAGAGCCACTTGTGGTGTAAGATCTTCGTTTCCTAAATATCATACTTCCTTGTCTTTAACAAGATATCATCAAGGGACAATGTTTCAATAAGTTTCGGTCTGTTTCTAACTCTAATTTGTTTTCCTTGGAGAAAAAAGAAAAAAAAGAAAAAAAAGAAAAAAAAAGAGGGAATAAGTCCAGCTTCTGTATAAAATTTAAATAGTGTAAATTGCCTTTTCCAGCAAGAAGCCAGTGGACAAATTATAATCTCTTTTGAGTACATGTTGTAACAAGCATCAAGAATTTTAAAACCTGAATTTGAACTTTAAAAATATAGAATTCATAATATTACAGTTAAATGAAAATTATCATATATCTTTTGTTTGACTGTTGGGCTGATCAAAACCAAATCTGTATATTTGATGAGTTATGTTTAAATCTACTGTTTTTTCACCTAAAGTCCACTAGTTCCCCCCCCCTTCTACACCCATCCCAAGCATTTGAGGACAGTTCCTTGCTTTAGTGGGTAACTGTAGGGGCTTATTAATAAATGGATTGTATCTCTTGAAAGTTAAGTCAAATCTGCAGCTTCAAGACTTCAGCAGGCTTGAGTTTGATATAGATTTAACCTGCCAGACTTCTGTTAGCCAGCATGGTCAGCCCTGTTTCTTTCTGGCACTAAGCATTGAAAAACTTACTCCCATGGATCACTGGACCAGAAAAACAGGTTGCTCTCACCTGACTTTCTAATCATTTTCTAAATGTCTTATTGATATTAATAGCTCTGTTTCTCAGAGGCCATTCTGATTTTTTGTGTGTTCCTGGTTTGGTCCTTTAGCCCAAATATAATTCCATTATTTCAAATCTTTAGAAATAGCTTTATTCTTTTCTAAAACACAGGACTTCACTTGTCCTGCTCTGTAAATGGAAAAAAAAATTGTGTCCTACTGCTTTACTTTTCCTAGAGCAGTCTCTGTATAGTGCTGATGTCCAAATCTCAAGAAATGGATTATACAGAAAGTGACCCAAAGCAGCAAGGCTGCACATCTGACCAGGACAGGTGGATGCCAAATGGGCTCATCAGAGCCATACCTCCAACTGCCTTCAGGACTCCCAGAAATCCCGAACAAATGGCAACAATCAAAATGCCCAGTTCTGTCCAGGATCCCAGTGTATGATGGTTAACCTTACAGTGTGCTCACAGCATTTTTCACTTGTTTCCTGTGCCACCAAAGCAGAGCTGCAGAAGCCCTGAGTACTGCTCCACAGTCACAGCAAACAGTTGTATGGCTGGGGTGTTTTGGTCCTTTTTTATAAATGTTTGCTTTTCACAATTGGGAAAGTGGGAAAGGAAGGGGAGGAATGGAAAAAAATATAATTTTTATGCTTTTTTCCTTACTACTCAGTGGAGATAAAAGAACAATAGATATATCTAAAGTACACTTCAGGACGTCTCCATCAGCTTATGACAGCCAGCGTAATTTACATTGTATGTTCTAGTTCAAGTTCAAACCGAATTCCAGATTAGGATCCTTTGCTGAAGTTCGGTCTGACAGAACAATTCCCTTGCAGCATGGGATATGCCTTCTAAAATCATCTGAGAATATTTCAGTCTCGATACTCTGGTCTCACTTTGTCTGCAGTACTCACAATAGTCTGATGACGGCTGAAATGCTTTACTTTAATTCAAGCTGATGAAGCTCATATAGAGTATCTGCGTGAAATTTAATTGCCTGTAAAATGCAGGTCAGTTTAGATGATCTAATGGTCCCTTCTGGCCTTAAACTATACAGTATCTGTCAAACAAACCATTAAAATGTTGCTGTGTGTAATAATCACAAAGATAAGTACAGCTTTTGTAAATGCCCTCTAATTTAAAGGGCACTCTTTATAGTCTGTGTACAAGCACTAATTAGCTACTTTAATAATGCTCCTAAATGTGGTAAGTGGTTTGTATAACATAGAGTTTAGCAGTTACTGGTATAGCAGGGATCAGATCTATACAACTAAACTCTCTTGTTCAACAAAGCTGAGGCTGCACCTCTCAGAGCAGCATGATATTTCCTAATGTTAAAAACTCAGATGTTCTCCCAGGCGTTATCTGCATGAGCAGCAGCTGTCCCACATCAAAATTGCACCAAGAACTGTATTAAGAAAACTGCCTCTAGGCATGATTGCACACACCTTTGGCCCCTGCTCTGTTTGGTTTTAAATACATATATTCTTTGAAACTTAAATGTAATTTGTATTAACGTATTGGTAGCTTGGCAGGTGCCTGAAGGAACAGGGAGGAAGAAGGAAGAATGGCTCAGAAACAAAGTACTGCTCAGCCAGCTCTAGGAAGTTGTTGAGACAATGACATATCTGTTGGCCTCTGTATTATTAGTTTATGATTTTTGCCTTTGCAACCTTATATTCAAAACCAGGGAGGACAGCTTCACTTAGAGGTAGTTTTGTTCCCCCCAGATGAGGGTGACACCCAACATTTCCCTGAGGGCTCTGATGAGGTTTCCCAGCAGGGTAAGGTGGCTACAGGAGTAAGATGGAGGTGGCTTTTAACTACAGTATGTTACATCTATTTCTACAGAATATTTTTCTTCAGCTGGTAAATTAGCATATCTTAGGAAGTATTTTTGATCAGTGTGTGGCTCTGGTCACCAGGGAAGAAATGCAAATACCTGAATACAGCGAATCTACAAGTTCACGTGCATGCTGAGGAGCGTGCAGCTGTGGATCAGGGTTTTTCTTTGACAAACTATTTCTTACTTTGAGTAATTCTTGTAACTATTGTCCTGGAATGAAGCACTCTGCCTTGTTCAGAGTCTGCCTTCTCTGTGTCTTGTGGTACCATAACACGGCTCATCCATTTGTGACATGGTTTGCTCAGGCAGAAATATTTAGCTAATGAGATATTTTCCTCACTGAGGAAAGCAAATTAAACAGTACCAAGGTATAGACCCAGGCATTTTGACTCTCAGCTCCTGGCATTTTTAGATCATTAAAACACTCCCTAATACCTACTGTCATGCAATTACCAGAATTTACTCCTAATGGCTTACTGGATCTATTTTATCTGTCCACAATATATCTGAAAAAACCCCATGCAATATGTATTAATTTATTTTAGAATTAATTGCATTTAACTCTAATCATCAAAAATAAATTTTTAACTCCTTTAAATTGTCTAACAATCTTTATGACCAGCCTAGATGGCAGTTCTTGACTGGAAGTTTTCTTTTCAAATAGCTAAAATCAGGTGACATGGATTATCCTCTCCCTCCCCTGGATTATGTATGTGAGTCATTTCTAGCCTTTGTAAGATGCCATATAAGACTCTTTATATGTGATAGGTTGCACTATATCCCAAAGTAGTTTCCTATCCTTTTAAGGAACAGGGAATTGGAATATAATTTTCACCTCCCAATGATTTTGGGGATTGCATTGGAAATTTAATTTCACTACACAAATAGTCTTTCTTTCCTATTTCAGAATAGCTGGCTTCTTTCATAACCACGGGGAAAATATGACCAAAATCAGGTTTGTTCAACAGATATTGCACACAGTTTTTTGTCACACTGTCTAAGGGGCGGGATTTTTGTGGACCAACCTGTCTGCAAAACTTACAGCCAGACCTTGGTTGGTGCCTTCCTGATGAAATAGTTGTTTGAAGGAAGCTGTACCATGTCTTCAGCATCATGCGGACCCCTCTGAAACCATAACGAAAAAGATGCTTTGTGCAAATTCAGCACACTGGGCCGCAGGTTTGACAGATCTTTCTGCACACAAAGTCCTCTGGGATTGCAGTTTTCACTACCCAGGTCTTCATGCCAGAGAGGTTGCCAGTTCATGGGTGCTGAGGCCAATGTTGCAGTCGATCTAAATATGAAAATGTCGTCTTCTTCATAATAACTTTTCTCTCTATTATCAGCTTAAGTATTTCTGGCCATTTCTTTGTTCTGCTCAAGTTACTTGTCTTCTTATTCCGGAACCTAATAAAGGCTTCCAAATAGCCACAGGGCAAGTTTCGTTATAAATTATAATTCAAATATTTGTTTGTGTAAAACTCTGAGATACCAACTAACAGAAGCAAATAGTCACTACATATATGAATATTCTGAAATATATTTTCAAAGAACCCTTTTTTGTATCTCTAGGTATAATAGCACTTGCTCATTAAATGGAGAGAATGCTCAATTCATATGCTCCTTAGTATTCAAAACAAGATTTACAACCTATTACTATTAGAAGGTATCTTTTCAAATTATACCCTAGAAAAGCTTTTTTATTATTAATTTTCATGATTAATTATTTTCATGAAGAACAGTCCTTGCAAAAGATAAATTCCTTTCCAATTGAAATGACTGTGCTGTAGTTGATTCACTAACAGTTTCCATAGATTAACTAAATTAATCATTCTCCCTATAGCAATACTTCATATTTATTTTATCCAAAACTTTAATCCAGTTTTCATTATATATAAACTTGTGGTTACTGTCCTGTGGGAAAATATGCTATTCCTACCACTAGGGCTGCATATCTTTAAAAAGAAGAAATTTTGAGAAAGTCTCCTGTTAGTTAATCTAACTACTGTATTTCAGTTTTAAACTTTTCTGTTAAAAGCCAAGGCTTAAAATGACTGAAATTAAAGGAAAATTTTAAAAAGTCAAGAATATCTAGCTTTATGATGAATTTTAATATTTTAAAACCATATTGATTTCTAAGGACTTGAGAATTTATTGGGTTTCAAATATTTGATGATAATATGGAGCTAGATAACAGAAAAATGTATATCTTTTTTCTTCATTTTTAAAAATTTATTTTGTTAGCTTAAGTGCTCTTTTTTATGTTGGAAATGGTTTATTGTAGAAATCTCTCAGACAAGAGCAGAAATTGGTAACTGTTGAATGTGAACTAAAACATACACAGTGAAATTTGTGTTCCTGCATTTGTTTGTGTCTATACATTTGAAACAAGTTTGCAATACTCTATTAGTGGCAATGCTCGGAAGTATGAGGTGGTTTTGAAATTTAATAAACATAGAAATAGGTTTTAAAGTCATGAGGAAAAAAGTTGCAAACATTTTCTCATAACAAGGATGGGACTTCTTTTAAATTACAGATGTGATTCTACATTAGTGTCTCTTGAGAAAGCAACCTTTCAAAACCAGCCTTGAAAACATAGTTATGATTGTCATATCCCAAGGTAAATAACAGGTTTGTTGGTTGTGTCGTCTTGGAGAGCAAGTTTTATTTTGTTTGTGCAGCTAGAACTCCCAGTCCTTACATTATTTAGAGAATTCTTCCAAATGAAGATAACACCTGTAATAATCTTGTGTTTTCAAGGAAGGGGATAAACCATGAGGAAAAGCGGAAGCCAAGGCTTTTAAGCAAGGTAGCAGTGAATAGATTGGCAAGGAGAGAAATAGTGATAACATGAAAACAAATAAAATGCCAAATAATTAAAAGAATGGAAATATGGTGCAAAAGTTCTTGGTTTTCCTTTTTAATCTCCAGTAGGTGAAAGTATTGTAATTTGTATCTGCAGCAGGAAATCTCAAATTAGAAATGTAAAAATATATATGTAAGTTATGGAAGATAAATATTACTTCTTTAAGAAATGCCTTAAATACTAAAAGGAGAAATAGGTTTTTCCTGGACAAGTAAATGGTTCATAAATACTTTATCATGCACTAAAGCCAAACAACATAGGAAAATAACATGGAAGGGTGTTTCTTATTTTTGAGTTAGAAGAGAACAAACTTCCTCCTGCAGGAAAAATACAACTTTGTCTTACCCCACTGGAGTACCCTGATTGCTTTCAAAGAGTGAGACACCAGAGATCTTCTGTCACATGGCATTCAGTGTTTTACAACAATTTGGAAAATTCAGGTTTTGCACCCCCAGAGTCTCCATTTGTTAAAATATCTTCCCAGGACATGCAAATTCTTTACAAACAAAAGTCTGCCCAAATGTTACATACCTGACCAAAAAAAAAAAAAAAAAAAAAAGAAAAATCCATTTCTTAAAGAAGAAAAAATCTCAAAATCAATTTTTTTTTAAATGTGCCTTGCTCTACCCTTTGTCTCAACCAATGATCGTTTGTTGCTGGTGGGAAATAATGAGTAAATACAAAGTTCCTTGGGAAAAAACACCAGAAACCAAAGTAAAGGCAACAAATTTTACTCACTAGGCTCTTGTCCATGGTCTGAAGGTTAAGTTTATCGTCTGCTTACCCTCAGGCTAAGGGAAGCCAGACACTTGCAAAACCTCAGATCATAAGATACACTGAAATGATTTGTATCTCCTACACAGGTAGTTGGTAGTTTACAACCAACTTTTCTTCTCCTTGGACCTCAGCCACAGCCTTTGAGAAATTACCTCATAAGCCATAAAATCTAACGAAGTGAAAAGGTGGCCACACATTTCAAACTAAGCTTCTCATATGAAAAATGGACCTTTGAGCAAGTAACTGATGAGTGATAATGGTACTGTAACTCAACATTAACCATGCTGCAAAGTTCTGTATGAATTCTGCTCTCAAAAGGCAGAAACCTTCTTTTAGAAAATCAGATTTTCAGAGCAGGCAGACATAATATTTTAAGTCACGTCATCTGCCCTCTACTGACATTCCACTCAAACCAATATGTGGCCTTTTACGTAAAGTCACCATTCCACATGTATTTTAGTTTTTAGCAACTGTGTGATTTATTTTGACAAGCTGAGTGATGGCTTTGCCATTAGGTAAGGTAGGACACTGACCTTCTCAAAAACACACAAAAACAAGCTCAGAAGTGAATACATTAACCCGCCTCTAACCCACAAGCAGTTCAAATGTACATTACAGAATAATTCTTCACTGAAACCTTTGAAAGAGCAGCTGCCACAGGGCACCATATTTTGTATGTTCAAAGAAAGATGTAATGCTTTGGAAGAGAGACCATCAGAGCTCACTGGAGAGCAGGCAACCCCTCAGTTGGATATCACAGTTGCTGTTAACATCAATTATTGCAAAACATCCTATTGAAAGTTGTCGTAATGTTGCAGGTAGTTCAATGGCTATTTTCAAGAAATGTATTACCTCAAGCCAATAGGTTATGTCAAAGATTGTCCTGTAAGTCCCAGAGCCCACAGTGGGCCAGCAATTTGCCTGCTCTCTGCTGGGGCCTTTTTGCCTCTAATTTCATTCTAAGTAAAGACCATGGATATAAAGATTTGGTTTCATAAGGGAATACTCAGTGGAAAACATTGGAATGCTAACTGAAAATGAAGAGAGAAGCAGCTTCCCACAAAACCTCCCAGAAATAAAGCGCAGGCAGTACGAAGCAAAAAAATTCCACAGGTTCTTCCCATAGAAGATTGCAAGTGGAAAGAAGATGCCTAAGAAAATCTAAAAAGGGGTAAGAGAAAGAGAAGCAGAAGAATGAGTGACATAATAATAAAATCAAACATATGCTCGGCACAAGTGAAGTCTTTGCTGTCTTGTCTGTGAAGGTTTCTTTGCTTTCTTGCTAACCGCTGGTGTTGTGAAGGATATGTCAATAATCAATGCTGACAGCTGCCTTGCACTAAAGGAGCTGAATAAAATTCACCTGGCTTGGTAAACTTATCAGAGAGTTGCACCAAATTTCGGTGTTGCCTTTTTTGATTTTTCATTTATTGTCACCATTAAATAGCAGTTCAGCAGTGCTACAACCAGCTGCTGGTCAACCACCTGAACCTATCACTCTGATGATAAAGCATCTGCCGAGCACAGAAGAAAGGGCTTGCTTTTGTCCTATTCTAATTTTAAGCACACAACCAAAACCTTGATAACCAAACTGATTAGGAACCTACTTGCTCACCATGGAAAGTTTCCACCTGATTTTAATAAAAATATATGTGATGTAATTTAGATTTTTATGTTTGATATTTTAAAGTACAAAGTGATGGGTGTTACTTTTAAAATATTCATTCCAATTTACTGCCATAAAACAGAAGTGGTTGAACAAATTTGAACAATTTTAGAAGCACAGTACAGCATTTTGTTGCTAATAGTGTTCTGGTAAACATGAAGAAAGATGAGTGCTGATGTTATTAAGAAATAGTAAGGTTCAAATAGCACAGATCTTGAATATGAGTTTTATAAAATAAAAATACATTTCATTTGAGCGAGTGTGAATTAGGCTTCCAAATAATAGCATTCTCCAGGGTAATTACATTACTATAATTTGCTCTTCCAAAAATAGCAGGAAATGGTCACTCAGAAGGCAACTATTTTATTGAGGTAAGTCAAACATTAAGAGAGGAAGTTAAAAAAGGAAAATCTTTCACATAAAGTGTTTCAAGATCATTTTCAGCCATCTTAACTTTCTACTTTTAGTGTAGTTTTCATATTTAAAGCCTGCTGACGGAGACTTATACTACCTGAAAGGAGGCTGTAGTGAGATGGGGGTCAGTCTTTTCTCCCAAGTAACATGAAATATGACAAGATGAAATGTCATCAAGTTGCAACAGGGGAAGATTGCATTGGATATTAGAAAAAATTTCTTCATGGAAATTGTTCTCAAGCACTGGAACAGGCCGCTCAGGGAAGTGGTGAGGTCACTGCCCCTGCAGGTATTTAAAAGACACATAGATGTAGCACTTAGGAACATGGTTTAGTGGTGGACTTGGCAGTTCTGGGTTGAGGGTTGGACTTGACCTTAGAGGCCTCTTCCAACCTAAACATTTCTATGATCCTAGGTATAAAGTACGTACAGGAGTTCAGAGCTCCCTGTGCTGTGCTATCAGTCTTGCAAACAGTGCTCATACTCTGAAAATTCTCAAATATGTGAGACTTTTCCTGAGCAAATTAAAGCTGACAAATGTGCTTCCAACTCTTAAATGCAGAAATGCAACGTATTTCTTGGAATCTCAGATTCACATTCTCTGTAGCATCCTAAATGTTCACATGCACATTTAAAAGCAATATAAACATTTAAGAAAATTACTGGTGTTTTAACAAAAGCTGAGCAGCAGATTTTGTTCCAGTGCCCGGTATATAACCATGATAGTTAAACATTTTAAATAATTCCTGTGCTTCTGAAGATAAAGGTCAGAGTTTACAGAATAATGAAGTCTGACCTTCTGTACCTCAAAAGACATTACATTTCACCCAGATACCAACAAACAAAACCCAAGAACATTTAACCTCTTAAACCCTATACTCTGATTTCTTTGAGCCTTTGCAGACACACAGATATCCAAACAACTCAGTAGTTCCCTTTTGGGGAGTTTGCGCTCACTGCCAGATCTTGTTACAGCTGTTCTTTACTCCTAATTCAATTCTGTCTGACTGATGCTTCCAACAACTGGTTACTATGTGCCTTGCACCAGCCATTAACATTCAGCTGTTCTTCTTCAGTGATATTGCTGAGTATGAGAAAAAACTCTCCTTCAAGGTGTGGATTGCGCTTGAGGCTCCTCTCCAGAATGCACCCAGCCCTACATTGCTAATATCCTCAGTACATCTGACTGGTACACTCATCTACCCATAAAAAAAATCCCACCAGCTTGCTGTGAAACTAAAAATAATCTGCTGAAAAGTTTATTTCCCTCTCTTGACCATTAAGGGAAATCTGAGTGATTTGAGGAGATGTCTCATGTCACAAACAAATGTCTCTGAAACATTCCCACCCCCCTGTGCAGAGAAGCCCCTGACTTGTGCATGCTAAAGACCAGCAGAATTGCATTGAGTTCAGATACTTTAAGAAAATCGATTAACATGATGCTTCATTTTGTATCGTGGTCATTTTTAATTGAATTAAATGTTCCAATAAAATATGTTGGCATAAATTTTCTCATGCCACTTTTTTTCCTGTGATATTCTATAAATTTTGGGTTTACTTATTTCAGTTTCAAGTTGCTTCAGAAATATTGTATTACACTATAGTTTTATCTGCCAATGATTGAAGGATTATTACATACTTTTACAGGAAAATCAATAAATATATTGCATGGAAATTCAGTTACAAATACTGTCAGTCAGAAGACCAAATTTTGAAATATACTTCCCATGACAATGTTAAGTGGAGCAACTTAAGTTTTAGAGAAATTGTATCAGGTTATTTTGCAAACAAAACAAGGCAACTGTACTTCGGCAATCTCTTGAGTCCATGTTAGTTCTGTTTTGCACTGTGAAAGGAGTATAATGTAATTTTTTTTTAATGAAAATATAACTTTGACAGCACAGTTTTGCTTGAGGATGTGAATTTGACAGCAAATCCCCTGGCTGTGAGAGGCCTTGCTTGTAGTAAGTCACCTCCTGACAACCTCTAAATCACAAGCTGAAATGAATATGAATAAATTATATGGAATGCCTCTGTCCTAAAGCTGGGTGCATTTTGCCTTTTATTCCTTCAGTTTCCCTTCCTTCTTTTGGTTCCTTTCTCTTCTGTCATCTTCCACTTTTCTTAAGTCTCTTACTTCGTTTCCTTGCAGAAAAAAACCTGCAGTTCTTAGAATGGAAAGGTAGGGGACTTTTTTCCTTTTTACCATTTAAATACTTTCTTTAATTAGGTTATAAAAATTTAAGACATGACTAAGAACTCTGACTAATGAAGCTCTAACTAATATTAATTCATCTTTGGCCACTCCCATCTGTCTTTTCTGCCTCCTTTTAATCACACTCTTTTTTACTCTTCTGGTTATAATCACGTCTGCTATCTATTTCTTTCCCTGAATAAGTCTTTACTTTTGTTATTATTAGCTATCTCTTCCTCTTTTCTACTGTGTGTTTTAATTTACTCTCCCTTTTCAGGCTCTTTTTTTCCCTCAGAGGTTGTGCTGTCTGCCTCAGCTGTACCGGCAAGACCTCAGTCGTGGTCTCGAGGTTTTGGCTCTGAAATTCTCTGGGATGGAATGCCTCCTGGCTGAAAGAAAGATTAGTGAGACTCAAACCCCTGTTCACTGGAACCCACTCAGAAGAATCAGTCAGAATGATGAAGTCGCTGACAAGGAACTCTCGCTTGGGCATTGAGAGACTGAAAGGTACACACCACCCCAGCATCTTCTTCCTTCTCAACACCGCCTCTGGTCACAAAAACTGCTGGCCAATTTTCGATAGTGCAGGCAGAGAATTATTTACTGCTCCATATCCTAACTCCTGTAGAATACTGCATTTTTCTTCAATCTTACCAGTTTAGCGTTTTGAATGTGTATCAAAAATTTCGTGCCACTGACTCTGTTGTATTTTCTCATCCTTAGCTTTTAGTTAAGAGAGAGCAGCAGCCTAATTCAGCAGACTGGTAGGCTGAATCAGTAGGAAAGGTTGCAATTGCAGCTGTTCTCAGTATTCTTAAGCCTGTGTCTTTGCTTTCAGCAAAGTTTTAAGCAGTTCTGTTCAGGATTTTTTTTCAGATACTGTAATTCCACTTCATTTAAATTATTAATTAACTTTAAAAAATGTTTCTGTCATTTTAAGCGTGCTTATACAATACAATTTAGCTGAGAAGTATCTTTTGTTTCAAAAGAACTTATTTCCAACATTAATTTAAAGCAACAAAAATTAAAATATTGAAACAGAATTCTTATTGAAATTATTTGGAATAAAAAGCTAGATTATTTTCAATAAAGTGTTCAGACTTTATTTTTATAGTCATTTGCGGCAGGAGAATTTTTTAAATCTCAAAAATGCCTACAGTGGCAGATGCAACCTTGCTCTTTTGATGAGTTTTTTATATATGGTATTTCAGTGCAAATTTTGTTTTTGTAACTATACAGCTGCATTTGTATCCATCTGATTCAACACCGTAACAATATATACTAATTTGCTTTCAGTGCTTGTCATCCTCATAACAATTTAACTTACCTTTATCCTGGTTTATTGCACAAAAGTAATTTAATACCTTAATAATGGAATAAACTATACACTATGACTCCAGTTCTAAATGCCTATTTCATTAACATTTTATAATTTTATTTTCTGCACAAGCTCTTCCATATACATCCCTGTTGCTCCAATAAATCATTTTAAAACTTCATTCAGCATTTGACAATTATATTAAATTTTTTCTGCAGCTCATATGTGAAATCATATTAAATATGCCTCAGAGAGGTGTTTCAAATTTCATTTACTGAACTATTAAAAGCTCATAGATGAATTTATATGAAAAATTTACTTTCTGAAATAGATTTATTAATATTTTGTGTCTATAACTAAAACAATCTGCCACAAATTGAAAAGGGCATGGACGAATAGCTAGTATCAGCATTCCTCTTCCTCATCTACAAATTTTACTACTAACTACTTAAAACAGAGAAGGATCCTCACAATGACAGAATATCTGATTTATTTAATCACATCCTACGTTTCAAGATTTTTCTAATTGCACTCCTGTTCTATATGGCGAGTATTGGTCTATTTTCTTTTCCATTTTCTTTTCTTAGATAACAGCAAAAATCTCTGAAGCTGCTCAGACTCCCTCCCGAAACATTTAGTCTTTCCTTCTTGAACTGTGCGATTTACCTGCCTTGGGTTTTCTTTCTCCAGGGACAATAAAGCACTGGAGGCCAGAAACCTGCATAGGCACCTACAAGTAATGTAGGCATCCGAATTCCAGCATGACCACCCACAGAAACTCTGGAGACAGCTTTGGTACCCACAAGAGCTGGATATCGTGGCTGGGCTGAGGTGGTGGAGCTGCCTGGGAAATGTCACGTCAGCACAGCTGGGATCACTGACTCTCATCAGTGGAGCAAGACAGACTATGGCTTGTGGAGATGAGTAAGGCTGCTCAGATGGAAGCATGCAGGCTTGGGGTCAGACACCCTTCCCAAAAACCTGTTTCTGCTCCCCACTGAATTATAGGGCTCCACAAGTTTGCTTTTGGCCTCCCTCTCACAAACCCCACAAATCTTGCATGTAGCCAGGCTTCAGCAGAAGAAGCAGAGTCACTTAATCCCAGAAGGTGTTTCCTAGCAGAGGGTGGTATGGAAGCAGTGATTTTTCGAAATGTTCATCTGGAGGAAGGGGTTTGTCTATTTCTGGAGATATTGTGCCACCAAATGTCCCCTTATCCCTTCCAACAGAGCTTTCTACCCACACTTGGCACCACTCCATAGGTACTAACATATCTTCCTAGGGAACTGGACAAACCTACAGGACAAAGAGAAGAAATCACATGATCATAGAATGGTTTGGGTTGAAAGGGACCTTTAAAGATCATCTAGTCTAACCCCCCTGCCATGGGCAGTGAACCTTGCAGCAGATAAGGTTGCTCAGAGTCCCATCCAACCTGGCGTTGAACACCTTCAGGGAAGGAACATCCGCAGATTCTCTGGTCAACCTGTTCCGGTGCCTGACCATCTTCATTGTAAAAAAAATTTCTTCCTTATTTCCAATTTAAACCTACCCTCCTTGAGTTTAAAACTGTTGATCTTTGCTCTACCACTACAGGATTTGGTAAAAATTCTGTCTTTCTTATAAAACCCTTTATTTATTGAAAGGCTAAAAGTGATCTTAAATGCTTCTGAGATTAGCAGAATAGGAAAAAATTGCTCTCACATATTCAGGTACCAAGACAAGACCTATCTGCCTAATGCACATTTTTTCCACACAGATATCTCCATATAGACATTGTTACCCTTTCATAGCCAATGAAGAAAAATTGGACTT
Source organism: Dasyornis broadbenti (assembly GCA_013397935.1). NCBI lineage: Eukaryota > Metazoa > Chordata > Aves > Passeriformes > Dasyornithidae > Dasyornis > Dasyornis broadbenti. The sequence continues at coordinate 97,122 of VZRN01001248.1, forward strand.
TCTAAAGAACACAGAATCACCAAAACTCAGAATCATCAAGATTGGAAGATACCTTCAAGATCATCTAGTTCACTATCAACCTGTTATCAGCATAATCATCTCTCAACTGTACCCCCAACTTGAGACATGGCAGAAGAGGCTGAGCCTCACTTCTCTTCAGCCTCCTTTCAGGCAGTTATAGAGAGGGATAAGGTCACACCTGAGCCTCCTTTTCTCCAGGCTGAACAACCCCAGCTCTCTCAGCAGCTTCTCACAGGACTTGTGCTCCAGACCCTTCACCAGCCCTGTTGCCCTTCTCTGGACACGCTTGCGCCCCTCAATGTCCTTCCTGCAGTGAGAGGCCCAGAACTGGACACAGGATCTGAGGTGTGGCCTCACCAGTGCCGAGTACAGGGGAACAATCACTGCCCTGGTCCTGCTGGCCACACTGTTGCTGATATAGGCCAGGATGCCATTGGCCTCCTTGGCCACCTGGGCACATGCTGCATTGAAGTCTAAATAGACAACATCCACAGACTTTCCCTCACCTACTAACAGTTGACTTCAGAGGGTAAAAAATCTTATTAAATAGGTAAACTGAAACATGGCCTTTGTCCTTTTCTTCCCAGCACTGTGTAGGTTAAGTGGCTTCAAGTGAATGTACATAGTCTGTCCTAGAAACTGTTCAAACATATTACAGGAGAATGTATTGCTAAGAGAAAATCCAGTTTTACAGTATGAAATTCCGAGTAAGAATTCACAACTATTAATCTAACCCACAGTCTAAAGTAAACTAATCAATTTTTCATATAGATCAGAGGAGACATGGAATAAACTGAAAGTGACTCATTGAAATAAAGTTATTCACTTCTTTGAAAAGACAGTAAGATGAGCTTCTGAACGAATCTATAGAGAGTTGAAAGAAAGGACACAGGCTACGTTCTGGGCATAAAGATATGATTGTCTAAATGGCATTTTTCCATTGCAAAGTTTCTACTGTTCTTGTAAAAATATAATACTTTATTCTCAAAAGAGATATGAAAGTTGGGAGGAAATAAGAGCTGAGAAATAGCTACTGCTCTGTGTTTGAAGGGTATTTTAGCTCATCAAATGTAACCTTTGAGAGAAAGGTAAAGACACCCTTTATGCTTATCAAGGAAAAAGCTTACATGACATTTCCCAAATCTCTGACTTATCCAGCTGTCCAGTCAGCTGCAGCAGCAAGTGCCCAGGACCAGCAGAGAGCTAGGATGGCTGCTGTGTCTTGTCTCCCAGAATGTCACATTTTCAACTCTCATCACTGCTGTTTCTTTTTCCTATTTTTTTATGTTCATTTGACAGAGATGGGATAGATTCATTTTCTACTGGATCTGAAGAAAAGGCCATATCTATGTGGTTTTTGTGTTTCATCATAGATTTAAAGGCATGGTGAATAGTTTAATAGATTGAAGAAAATACGGGGTCTTTTTCTAAAGAATGAAAAGTTTCAAGAACTGGGCTATCAAGGTGCTTCTGGAAAGAGTATGGAGAAGGAAGAAAGATAAGGGCTGCCCTGGGTCTCTCTCTCCTCTGTGTAGACCTGTGTTCCTGAAATGAGAGTTTGTCATCACAAATGGTTCCTCTCTCCCTGTTTTCAAGTGGACATTGAGTGTCACTTTTGGTCATAAAACCAAAAACAGAAAACAAGAGCTTCTGTAGTTCTGGGAAAGCAATATTTTATGGGTGCATTCATATGGAAATAAATAATAATTTTAAAAATACTATTAGTCTTAATAAGTAAATCCCATAACTTGCACAATCCAGAATTAGAAATTATGGTTCCTTGCAGCCTTTCATCTTGCTATCATTATTTCTCATTTCTTACTTAAATAACTGGGCTTGACATGCTTCCTCTTGCCATTTATAATCCCAACATCCATGTACCCTTATATTTGTTTCAAAATCAACTGCTGAGGTGGTTTTTACCTGTTTTTCCTCCTCTTATCATCTTACTTCCCAAAAAATTTACCCCATTGCCTGTTTAATTTAAAACTCAAATGTGCCTATTCATTTGAGGCTGCTATCTCTAGAGCAATATGACAATGTTTGCACACTATTAGTGGCCATACTTTTGGTTTCCTTTCCCATCCTATAAGCACAGTCCTGATTTTTGTCACTTCTGCTCCTTCAAATGTGAAAATTCTCAGTTAAAAAAAAAAAAAAAAAACACTTATCTGCCTATGCTGACAGCAGCAGCTGATTGCCACAAATTCTGAGTACAACTATGAATATATATTGCTGCTGTCCTTTACTAGGGAAAGCAGGAGAACTTGGCTGTGTGAATGAATATTTTCCAAAAAGTGTTATATTCTGTATACCCAGTACTACCATATTATTTGTGTATTACTTTTGTCATTAGAATGAAAACATATCACTTTGTTATAGATCTGTAATGAACCATTTGTACACTACTAGAAATTATTATCTTAGGGTATGAAAAATATTTCACTATAAAGAAGCTGATAATCTATTAAATGGGAGATACTCTGCCTGAAAAGGAGGTGTTAGTACAGATTCCTCAACCTCCCTGGGATGTTGTTTCATATACACTTGAAAAGACCAACTCTAATAAGTGGAAATAGAGGTAGAGATGTGAAGCAGAGGAGAAAGGTGTCTTATCTACATATACAAGTACACATAAGTATTAAGTACTGTTTTACATTTAACATATATTCCATATTCTGACAAAGTGAGATAACATGGTTTAGAAACACATCTTCTAGATGCAATCTATACTGAAAATAAAAGAAGCCTAAAAATTTATGTATCACATAAAATAATCAGCAACACTGGCTCATTTACACCAAGAGAAAATTTGTCCTTCGTCATTCAAGTTCACCACTTCCAAGTATACCATTTCTTTTCTGTTTTTTCCAAGTATCTATTGAAGTTTGAAGGTCAGAGAATGTTGACTCAGGTACAGTTACCTGAGGATGCTTTCTTCTGACCTTTAGGTAACTGATGAGTACTTTAAGAAGCCACATGGGTTTTGAGCCATTCCCATGGCATTTATTCAGGAAAGAATTACTCCTGAAGTTCAGCATTTCTGTATTTCAGACTGTCAGCACTTCAGCTATCATCATTGCTCCAGCTCACTGCTCAGACAAACAGAGTTGGATGAGGTCTGGGCCATCCACTGCTCTTGACTGGCTAAGTTTATGAATTCTCATGGTCATAGGCTTTAACTTTTTTTTCAGCAAGGTCCTCAATTTCCCAGTATCTGTTCTTTAACTTCAGGCTTCCTGATCTGCCTCAGTGACAAATGTCTCCATCAGAAGAGATTCACTTTATTTTCTCAGTCTCACTCCATATGTTTAAAAAGGTCTTAGAGATTTAGGAACTAATAGAGCTAGGCAAATACGGCAAGAAATGTCAGTGAATTATTGGTTCAATATTTTTTAATGAATTCTCTTCATCTGTGTCCAGCAACAGTTCAATGCATGGGTTTCACAAGTTGGTAGAGCTAAAGAATCAGCAATTTTTATGTAAGTATTGGAGTCTAACATCAAGACTCACTTTCCATAAAATACTTACACCAGAAATCAGATTTTTAAGAGCTCTGAGAATTTAATAGGGAATTAGAGCACTCCTGTTAGTGTGAAAAAGCTAAGGAAACATTGCAGCTGTATTTTAGTCAGGTAGAAGTCACCACTCTTGAGATAAGAATAATTGCCTAAAATTCAATCATATATGCTGAGCTAATGGTCTGTTCTGGCCTTACAAATGCTACTATGACTCTGTCATTGCCTGTGACAGAGTTGGTTTCTTTTCCTGCCAGTCCCCCAGAAACAGCAGGCTCAGAGGGATCAGAATATGCAGCGCTGACTGGTGCCATGCCCTCTGCATGCCTGGCAGTGGCCAGTGTGTAGTACTCCACTTCTCAAAGCTTCTTGCAAAAGATGCTTTGTGGCTTGACAGGGGATCGTGGGACTATGGGACTTGTGGAAAGGAATGGTAATGGTGAATGGGTCCCTCCTGCACCCTTCAGAGCTGGCAGGAGCATGCTGGCTCTGCAAGGCAGGCAGCCAAACAAACACACCTATTTCTCCTTTCCCTTTCTCCTCAAGCCACTTCAAGCAGTACTAAAAAATGCATTTTTTAAAAATACCAAACATTTAACTAGTTGTAAAATCTGCAGGCTACACAAAAGCTACGTGGCAGCTTGAGAAGTCTGTCAGTTTACTGCAAACAAGTTGTATTTATTGCCAAATCAGAAGCAGCAGGGCCTTAGTAAACCCTGCAGTCATCTGATCTGCAAGGGCATGTTGTTTAAAGGTTTCATAATTAGTTCATTATTTGTGAATGGGCTATGGGCTATTTTCCAATTAATCTACTCATTTTATTCAGGGACCGCATACTAACAATAATAGATCAAAAGCAAATGTATTCCTCTTGCTTCAAGTACTTCTGTGTTGTGCTGGTAATTTCCTCTGCTCTAGAGTGGTTTATTTCTTTCCTCTTTCTTCACTTCTGGCCTGCCCTGAAATACCAATTCGATTAGGGTGTCTGAGGACTCAAGTTCCCCCACTGGAAGCGCAATACTGAAAGGGTTTTTCTTCTCCAAACCAGAAACATTGTCTGAGGCTAAAGATTAAAGGAAATCTGAGCGGTAGAGGAGGATGGGGAGTAGCTCAAATTCTAAGAGCAGTGAAATAAAGCACCTCTTTATTGGCAACCTTGATCAATATTAGAAGGGGAAAGAAATCAGCATTCATTGCTCTTGCCAATAGTTTTTCCACGAGTAGACCAGTAGCTCTTTTCTTTTTGCAAGGTGGTGTATCAGATGTAAATCCAAACCTCAAGAAAATATTCATTTTAGACACCAAAGCCTATCACTGCCCAAATGATATATAAGCAACAGAATAACTAATTTCTAATTTAAAAAAAAAAAAACTGTTCAGTGAATTAAATGGCATATGCTTTAAAAAATTACCAAATTTAAACAGGAGGAGTTCTGCATTAATACCGCTGCTAATACCCAGCATATAATTGTCACCATTATTTATTCTACTTATGACTAGACATTCAGTGTTTCCTCATATTTTAAACACATTTCCTCTAGTCAGTCTCAATCAGCTAAAGGAATAAGTCACAGTGCTTTGACATAAATACTTTCCTGGGGCTGCACCTGTAAAAAAAGTTCTTGAATTATTCTGACACTAAGTAGTGACAAACAAAGAAAGTGAAATAAATGATAATGGAATACTATTTCTATTCAATTTAGAAAATTTCTTCAGAACTCTCTCT